>NW_004624762.1:22870970-22899251 GCF_000247695.1 Heterocephalus glaber | reverse complement strand
AAGATAGTTTTGCAGGGTACATCAATCTGGGTTGGAGGCTGTTTTCCTTTAGGGCTTGAAATACATTATTCCACACTCTTCTTGACTTGTGGGTTTGTGTTGAGAAGTCTTCTGGGCTTTACTTTACATGTGGTTTGTTTCTTTTCTCTAACTGCTTGTAGAATTTTGTTCTTCTTTTGGGTGTCTGGCATCTTAACTATTATATGCCTATGTGTGTATTTTTTTTTTGATCACATCTAGTTGGAGTCCTGTATGTTTTGCTTATCTCTATGTCAATTTCTTTTCCGCTATTTTGAAGTTTTCTGCCATTACTTCTGTAAACAGTGTTTTTATGTCTCCTGCACTCTCTCCTGTTTCTTCATTGACCCCAATCAGTCTGATGTTATTCTTCTTTGAATTGTCTAGCAGCTGCTGGAATCATTTCTCATTGTCCCTTACTATTTTTAAGATTTTTTTTTCCTGGTCACTAACTGCATCCTATCTTCTAAATCTGAAATTCTATTCTCACATTGGCTCATTCTGCTGTCCAAACTTTCAATGGAGTTTTTAGTCTTCTGGAAATCTGTTTGCATCTGTTTTATGTATTCTATTTGTTTCCTATGTTGGGATTCCATCATGTTCCTTAGCTCCTCTATTTTTTTTTTAATCTGTGTCTGTTCTAGATTAATCATGTCTTGTACTATTGGCACAATCTCTGCTGTTATCTGAGAAATTATTTCTGATTTCATTTTTTCCAGGTCCTCTTTCATTGCCAGTTCAATGAGTCCAGGTGTTTGAGTATCAGATTGTTCCATCTCATTTCCCTTTGGCATTGCTTTAGGTGATCTGGAAGTCTGGTTTTGAGACTTATTTACATGTCTTCTCATTTGAACAGATGCAGCCTTCTGTGTCTTTGTTGAGGCAACTTTTTGCTTACCCAGTGGTCTTGAATTCTCAGTGAGCCATGGAGCAGCCTTTATTCTGCTGCTCACCAGTACACTAATTCCTGCTTTCAGAGTGGTGGCCTTCTGGATCCCTGAGCTGATCTGTTGTCTGGGCCAGCTGTTGGCTGGGGCCTGTGCACACTTGGGATGGTATCTAGGTGTGCGTCTTGCTGGGGCTCCTATGTAACTATTGTGTGGGAGTGCCTTTGGTTGGGCGCTATGCACCCCAGTACCTGTTGTCTGCACAGGCTTTGGCTAGGGTCACCATCCACTTATCAGTGGTGTTGAGCAAGCCTCTGGGTATTGCTTGTGTGCCTGTACAGCTTCTCTCTAGGCAGGTCCCTGGCTGTGGCCGATGTTATGGCGGGCCTCTGGCAGAAGCCTGCACACCTGTTCACCTCCTCTCTGGGCCACCCTGGCCTGGTCGAGTGTGCAGGAGCCTCCTGTTTCATGGTGGACCCCAACTAGTATCCACCTGCAGCTTTGCCAGTCTGGCCCACACAGCTGCTCCCTGGGATCTGTACACACTCATTGATGGAATGGCGGGTCTCTGGCAGAAGCTTGCACATGCATGCAGCTCCTCTCTAGGAGAGCCCTGGTCTAGGTGGGTATGCAGGAGCCCAATCCAATATATATTTTAGAAAGCACCCTGGTTATAGTGTGGAAAATTGAATTATTGGGATGAGGAAATTGATCATCCATTTTAAAACAATTACAGAAATCCAGGCAGGAACTCATTGTGGCTAAAGCCAAGGTCACATCAGAGCAGTAATGTGAAGAGAAAACTCATTGATTACAATTTAAAACCTGAGACATTTGGTGTGTGATGTTGTCTTTGAATGAACTAGAGAAAGTGGGTGAAGCACTGGTCAGAATAAGTGTTTTGTTTTATTTTATTTTAATTATTTCATAGTGCTGGAGGTCAAACTCAGCCCTTCTACATGCTAGGTAAGAGCTCTATAACTGAACAATGTCCTCAATTCCTGGAAGATAGTTTTATTTTGTTTTTATTTTTATATGGTTATTTTTTGTTAGTACATGTTTGCAATACATAGTGCCTATATTCATCTTAGGGAATAGGTATATATTCTTAACATATCTTAATTCTTTTTATTTCCTTTCCTCTTCTCTCCCTCCCACCTTTCTCCATCTCTCAAATCCCTTCTCATTTGCAAAAGATCTGTCTCCTTTTATCCAAATAAATCAGGCACACAAGCTTAAATATCACATAACTTGTCTTATACAAGAAACCCAAAATACGAATAATTTAAAAAACAAAATAAAAGACAGATGTCTATTTTTAAGTCTGAACATACTGATTTTGAGTAGCTCTGTGACTCCACTGGGGATAATCAATAGGGAGGAGGATAGAAATCTAGACCAAGAAATGATTTTCTTTGGAGATAAAGATTTGGGTGTCATCATTAAGAGTTGTTAAGGCTGTAGATTTGGATGAGATCAGGGAAAATATGTTGATTGAGAATTAAGTTTGAAATTCAACACTAAAAATATTAATAAAGGAAAAGCAACCTCTCCAGCAAATTAAGATGGTGATAGAGAGATGTAAGAGGTTAATGAGAATGGTAGAATATTGCAGAAGCCAATTGAGAAGAGCTTTTCCCAGTAGGAGGGACTGATTAACAACTGATCTACAGAGTGTTATGATGAGGCCTGAAGTGACTTGGGCCTTGACTAAAATCAGTTTCAGTTGAAGGATGTGGCATGAGCCAATTTATATGAGGTTGGGATAGCTTTGTGAGATATGGAAATAGATTAAATATAGAAGAATCTTCTAAAGAAGCTCAGCTTTCAGGGTAAAAATAAGTTTGGTAGAGGATACAAACCAATTGTAGAATATCCTATTTGGTAATACAGGTACCAAATACCTGTACAGGTAGAGGTACTTGGTACTTGAAGAATAAATTAATCTAACCCAGTCAGACCACCTGAACCCACAAAAACAATCAAAGGCTTTTCTCTACCAGACATTTGTCACTTTGAGCATTAGTTGGGGTGTCAGTGGGCATTTTCTCCTCAAAGGTAATACTGTATCAGTTACTATTATATTTCAGGACATGAAAATTGGGAACAAATGCTCTCAAGTTAATAATATTTTATTCATCTGGCTCCAGAGAAGTGGCTAAATATGCAGGGTTTATACTTTGAAAAATTGGGGTTCTATTCCCAGCATCTCTTCAGGGCAGTTGTGCTCCCTACGAACAAAATACTGAGCCTATTAAAGCCTGAGGTTTTTCATTGGTAAATCAGAGCTGTAACAATAGCTCTTTTAGAGAATAGAGGAAAATAAATGCAGTAATAATTGTATTGCCCGGTGTGGTTTTTTTTTTTTTTTTTTTTTTTGGTACCGGGGATTGAACTCTGGACCTTGCGCTTGCGGGGCAGGCAGCAGAACCACTGAGCTAAATCCCCAGTCCCCAGTGTATTTTTTTTTAATCTTAAGACTACATTAAAATTACCTAGACAGCTCCTTAAACTACCACCCCCAGAAACTGTAATTTACTAGGTCTGTGGGAAAGCCTGAGATTTTCCAGTTCTAACAAGTTTCTATGTGATGCTGCTGGTCTAAATCATACTCTGAGAAACGTGGCTTTAGCTCATTGATGGTCACATCATAAAAATCCAATACATATAAATATTAGTGTTTCTTGGATGGTGGCAGCCTGAGGCTGTTCACAGCAAGATGATCTCCTAGAATCCTGAAAAGAGAAAGGCCTGCAGTATTTTCATCAAAGTCTGCTAAATTTCTCCCTTAATACTTCTTCCTGCTTTCTTATATCAGCACAATACCCCTACTCCTCCAATCACTTGTGCAATTACCTGACTCTTGCACTTTCTTTACTTTTTAGGGGGGAGGCATTCTATCAAATCTATTTTGTATTAGTATATGTTTGTTTGCATTATATAATGTTTATGTTCCTTGTGTGGAGTTGGTACATGTGCATAACACATCTTAATTCATTTTATCATCTCCTTTCCCTTTACTCCCTTGTTCCTTCATCGTGTTTCATTGATCCCCTTTCAATTTGAGAATGATCTAATGAACTTTTTTTTTCATAAAAATAACCTATAAGATTTTATTAGCAAACATACCAGGTAAAGAAGGGTTCCTGCAAAGAAACTGCAGGAGAATAATGATAACTTAACAAAAAAAGCCTTCAGCACTGCAGAACACAGCCCCAGGCTTGATGCATCACTTCATGTACTTGTCCTGCTAGTCAGCCAGGATCTTGGCTGAGGACTTGGTGTCATAGAAGAGCTCGCTAATTTCCTCCATGTGCTCCTTCTCAATGCTGTCCTTCCCATTGATCTTGGCCAGCAGGTTGGCGGGGGTCAGCACCTGCACCGAGTACCTCAGCGTGATCTTGGTGCCAATCTCGCCCAGGTGGTTCAGTGCCTCCTCACTGATGTTGATCCCCTCTGTCTGGGCTTGGATCTTAATAATCTGCTCAATCTCCTGCGGCGTGTACAGCATGGTCCCGATGATCATCACATGGTCCAGCAGGTCAAGAGGGATGCCGTGCAGGGAGGTGATGGCCTCGGTGCCCCTGATGACACAATTGCCATGGTTGGACGCAAAGATGACAATGGGGGCGATGGAAGATTCCAGAGCGCGGTGAAGGTAGGTGAAGCACTCGATGTCCAGTATGTGGACCTCGTCGACAAATAGCCCACCTGGGACCAGCTCAGCAATGCCCTGATCGACGTATTTGTTCACCACCTTGTTGATCTCGCCTCGAAGTTTGTCTGTGATTTCTGTCTTCTTCGGCTTCATCAGTTGGCCCATCATTGACAGGATGTCCTGGCCGCCCTGGGGCCGTGCATTGGCCACATCCAAGCCATGCAAGGTCACATCCTGGATGATTTCCTTCTTCTTGTGCACGTCCCCCTTTGGCAAGGGCACATACTCTTCAGCCTCAGGTCGAATTCTGTGGCATAGGTGTCACACCTGCCTTGCCTCTTCACAGCCCTGCTGTTGGCTTCCATGTAAATCACATCTCCAGCTTCCACTCGCTCTTTCTGCAAACTTTCAAAGATGCTGGGGTCCAGCTTCAGCTGCTTGGTGCCTTTGGCAGTCTTGAGCCCTATGATCACGTGGCTGATGGTTTTGCCATACCCTCCCATGGGGTTCTCAGTCTCACACGGTGTTAGTTCAGTCACTTCTCCTTCATAGACCTCCTTGGTCTCCTTTATCTGAAGCCCAATGGCCCTGCAGAAGTTCTCCATCAGCACCTCCTCCGTCTTCTTTATCTCCGTCGAGTAGACCTCGCTCCCCACCATCGGGCAGAAAGGGACCTTACTCCCCAGCTCCTGAGCAATGGCCAGAGCTAGAGCTGTCTTGCCAGTTCCGGGAGGTCCTGCCAACAGGACAGCTCTTCCGGCAATTTTCTTGCTTTTGATTAATTCTACTATGACGCCGCATGCCTCTCTCGCGTTCTCCTGGCCCACGAGCCCCGAGGCCGCCTGCTTGGCCAGGCCACTTTCGTCCAGCCCCAGCCCCTTCATGTGGCTGTGGGAGGCGATCCTCTGTGTCTTCGTGGTGCTCTTCACTTCCTCTATCTTCATTTTACAGGTCCTGGGAGCCGAAACCAGCGTGGATTTTTTTTTTTTTTACCAATTCATTTTATTATACTCTGAATAGAGATGAATAGAGAATAGGCATTCTATCAAATCTATTTTGTATTAGTATATGTTTGTTTGCATTATATAATGTTTACATTCCTTGTGTGGAGTTGGTACATGTGCATAACACATCTTAATTCATTTTATCATCTCCTTTCCCATTACTCCCTTGTTCCTTCATCGTGCTTCATTGATCCCCTTCCAATTTGAGAATGATCTTTCTACTTCCTATTATCTATGTGTTATTTTGCTCTTTATTTATGAGTTTCTCATATAAGAGAATCCATGCTATATTTAAGCTTGTGCATCTGATTTATTTCACTTAACATTATGATCTCAGGGTACATGCATTTTCCTACAACTGACTCAAATTTATCCTTCGTTATGGTACAGTAGTGCTTCATTGTGTATAAATACAATGGTACCTTGGTTAACAAATACTTTTGCTTGCAAACAATTTGGTTCTCAAATGGAAGCATTTGGCAAAATTGTGTTTTTGTTTGTGAATTGTGCATCAGGTGATGAACAAGACAGTGACCATCTTTTTGCAGAAACACAAATGAGTCCACTTTCCCCAGAATTGTGGAATTAAATAAGTTTGGAAACAGAGGTACCACTGTACCACATTTTATCCATACATCTTTTGCTGGACATTTAGGCTTTTTCCAAGATTAGCTATTACGAATTGTGCTGCTATAAACAAGGGATTGCATTTATCATTGTAATATGATGACTTTAACTCTTTTGGGAACATACCCAGAAGTGGAATAGCTAGGTTAAATGGAACTTATATTTTTAGTTTCTTGAGAAATCTCCATAATGTTTTCCATAATGGTTGTACTCTTGTTATTCACTAACTCATTCATGCATTCAGTTGTTATAAAGCTCTGTTACAGTACTCACGTAATGCTTTTCCCCTGTTACTTTTGCTGGGATTTCATAAGTATTAGAATTGTTTATAGCAACATATCCCTTTGCAGCATCTTGCAATCGACCTTTCCATCATTATGGAATCTCTGACAATGAGAGTACCTCAGAACCATGTCGTCCTCTATTGATGTATTATTGTACTGATGAAATTTTGCCTTTCTCACTCTATGTTACAAGAAAGCAAGCTTGTGGGTGCCGGGGCTTATAAAACAACCACTAAAGGCTGCAAGCAACCACAGTTACTGACACATGTGTAAGTACATATTGATCAAATTAGGACTTTCTTAGCTCAGTAACACTTCTAACAGTATTCTGGGAAAACTTCATATATAAATGGTATAAATCAAGAATTTTTATTCAGATTGAACAGATTCCAGATAAGATTATTTCGAAGCTTCTAAAATTCAAAATTCAAAATCATATTATCCTTTTAAGACACAAAAAATGTTCTCCTTTTTTTCTTCAGTTCTATCAGCCTTGCCTAGGAAAGACTTTGTAAAAGCCACAACCCCAGACCACAGAAGTTAGTTCAGATACCTCTGTTTGTGGTACAGGCTGAAAGGTGGGTTTGCTTTTAAACTTTGAGTTGCATAACAACATTTTTTTGCAGAAGCTTGACTAGATAAAAAGAGAGAAAAAAATGTACAGTTTCTAAGGCTAAAGCTATTTTAGTGGAGGCTGAATGCTGCGTACATTGTAAAAATGTTTGAAGACAATGCATGCATAGAAAGTCGAGACAAAATTCTACATATTTCTGTAAGCAGGAGAGTGCAGAAAGCTTCCTGGTCAATTCTGACATGCCAGAGTTTTTTCTCATGCTCTTTCTGACTTTATACTGTATTTCCAATAGTGCTGCAGGCATAAACTGCTCTGCTGACCTATATAAATTTAGATAATTTGGGTTCTCAAACTTCATGTAAATGAAAAAATAAAGATTCTTTATCTTCTATTCAGTAATAAGTTTATGAAATTCATCAATGTTGTTGCAAATAATAGGTCTTTTTTATTATCAACTAATATTGCATTGTATGAATATACTGCATTTTTAATCTATTCACATTCTGAGGAACACTTAAATTGCTTTGGGTTTTGCTATTATGTAAAACACTATTATAAACAAACTTTCACCCATTATCATGGTAGCCATATGTAATAATTTATCTGGTCTACATACTTATGAGAGAATCTGCTGAGTCATATAGAAGATATAAATTTAGCATTATTAGTTGTTGCCAAACATTAACTTGCACTTGAACCAATATTTGACAGTAGCAAATGATCCACATACTCTCCCTGACAATTGGTATTGCTGGTTTACAATATTTCAGCTATTCAAATTGTGTGTTATTTTCTTGCATTTTTATTACATTTCCTCGATTACTACTGAAGTTGGGCAGCTAGTAATGAGCTTTTATAGCATTTTTCAATCTTCTCTTTTATTAAGTTTCTGTCCAATAATTTTGCCTATTTAAATAAATGGGTTGCCTGCCATTATTATTGACACAATAATATATCATAGATACAAATTCTTTAGCAGATAAAAGTATTGTGAATATTTTTCTCCCATGCTTGAGGTTTTCCTTTTCACTGTTATTAGTGTATTACAATGGAAAAAGTCTTTAATTTGAGTGAAGTTCAATTTATCAATGTTTTATTTTATATTTAGTACTTATTTGGCCTTAATTATGAAATCTTTGCTGCATGTCACTGGTGGATGATTATATATATGCCTGGAGACTGCACACTAGATGTGACCACTCATAGACCAATGGTCACAGCCATATCCTACTTGACTGTGTTCACTTAATTACTGTGGGAAGAGGCTATGGCTACATTCTGTTCTTTTTTTATCCTTTTTCAGAGACTCATAATGGAGACTGTAAACTGTCTCAGTTAAAATAATCTTTATATAAGTATCTATTTATCTCTCTATCTCTCTATCTATTTAACATGTATCTCTCTAATTTCCAATGATACATGAGCAAGATGTGGCTACCAGGAAAATTACTAAATGAGGAGAAACTCAGTTAATAAATAATCTTTTGCTTGGGCTTTGGAGCCCATTTCATGACCACATCATAATTTGGAGGATGGAAGCTGAAAATGAAAGATATCAGGGAATTCTGAGTTATTATTGGTATTGAAACTAATTTATACTGCCTTTGAGAGTGATATTAAACTACCATCCTGTTTAATCTCTATTATCTAGGTTTCTTTGGCCAATACCCAGACTTAGATTCAGTCATGTAACCTGGTAGAGAAAGGAGCTCAAAATCATAGCTTGTTTTTCTCTCTTTATCAAAGTACAAGTGAAAGTGAAGATTTTCCTGTAGCTAGGCCCATGAGTAATGCTATGAATTTTGTTTTGTTTTAAAGGTATGTTATAACATAGAAAAAGTCTTTCAAAGGTATATTTTTCATGATGATAGATGGTGAGATACAAGAATTTTTTTAGAAAATAATATTTATCAAAGTATTTCATTTTCAAAAAGAAGTGCAAATATCTATCCTGTAAGGATTAAAGAACAAGAATTGCTGCTATGACTATCAAGTAAAGATCTCTTTTCAGGGCCGCGGATTTAGCTCAGTGGTTCTGCCGCCTGCCTCGCAAGCACAAGGACCCGAGTTCAATCCCTGGTACCAAAAAAAAAAAGTTAGTCTTTTTCAGTTAGTCTTTTTATGCCATCTTTCAGAACAAATGGTAAAATAATATGAAACTACAGTGTTGTTAATGAACAAAAATAGTCAGTGACATTTGTTAAAGCATAGTAAGTCCAAATTAATTCTAGGCCATCATGATATGTATTGATATGACTTCAACAGGATCTTGCCATGGAGGAGAGATTGGGCTCATCTCTGAAAACAGCAGTGACAAGTGAGAATTTGTAGCCAGGGAGCAGAGTGGAGGCCATTGGATGGAAAATAACCAACAGGAAATATCAAAGGTAAAAAAGATTCTGAACTGACGTAATAATGTTCTTGGTAAAGACAGGACAGGGTGATCAAACATCACCTGGAGGATGATGAATTATGTGGAACCTTATTAGATATCAAGGGTAATCATTTATTGAGGATGGGCAAAAAAGACATAAAGAGATTCTTTACTAAATCTGGACTTCAAAAGGCAATGCACAGACGGTCCTAGAAATTTCAGAAGCCAGACTAAGCAATCAAACTCTTTCAGCACTAGCATAGTTAATAAAGGTTATTGCAGTGTACTTAGACAATGTATTTATAAAAAAATCTTTTGTAAAATTACAATCTCTTAGAAAATGATGTGTTACTTATTAAAACCAGTTACTTGGTGACATGAGTTTCAGAAACACCGAGGTTAAACTGAGGTAAACAAGAATTGTTCTACTATAGAAAATTTTAAGGCTTGAGTTGCAATTCTCCAAAGAAGAAAAACAATTGTCACATTCTAATAATTTGTTTTTCATTCAGCGTCTTATGGGATCAATGTTCTTTAAAATTTAACTTTTGGAAATGCTAACCTAGCCTCATCCATTACATAAATTATACATTTAAGAGAATGCTGGCTCTAAATACTTTAACTTGCTATCAAGGCAGAAATTTAAAAACAAATTTGCGCTTGTTATGTTATTCTCTTTTAAATCCAAGAAAAGAACTGTTAAGTTGAAAGTTATTTTGCTTGGGGACACTTACAAAGATATATACACAGTCCATAGAAATTTGCATGGAATTATGTTTGAAAATGGATACATCTTTTAGTTTATTAATGCACAGATCATAGAATGCATATTTCAAGTGGTGGAAACTGAATTATTTAATATTCAAAGTGATATACTTTAAAGAAGGTTGCCTCAATCTGTCATACTGCATGAGTAACCTTTCGTATACTTCTAGGTTAACACACGGTGGTAGTGACACTGTAGGCATATTTGATTGATCAGCATATGTCAAGTAATTGATATTCTGATAGTCTCCCAGATGTCTTCTTCACCGTGTTGTTTTTACAGTGGTTTGAAGAAGTAGCAGAGGTACCAGGACTGAGACACTACAGAAGACAATTAGATAGTAGGAAGTTGTGCCATCATGCAATTTTGTACTTCTTTACTACAAAATCAGAAGTGAGTGACACCTGTATGTCAGCAAAAATTCTTCAATGTGTAAATGACAGCTTTTAATTCACTCCTATGTTCCTTCTAGAGGTTTTCGGGGAAACCATTAAAGTAGAATGCACATTTTCCTGTAGCTAAGGGTCAACTAGATATAAAACATTATATCAGCCATAGCTTCAGAGCTATTTTCTCTTTAGAGTTCCAAGTGTCTTTTTATTTAACACCCCTCCCGATAGCTTTAACCCAAAGATCCCTATTCATTTGCCAAAGCTTGGTCAATATTTATATTTATGAAAGCTTATTCCTTGAGTTTAAGCACCTCTCTTTTTAAAGAAAGATACAGCTTCGGATAGCAACTATAGATATCTTGACACTGTAAGAATACACATTATCAAAGTTTTGATTATTGGCCATATAAATTAATGGTAAAGTATTCATGTTCAGTATTAGCTGAAGATTTTTTGTCTTGGCAAAAGCTGGTCATATTCCAGAAATTAAAGAATCGATTCTTTAAAATGCAAGAACTCTGGATTTAGCAGCCTGTTTTTCATGATGAATAATCATGAGCTATTGGCTATAAATGGCACAACAGAAGGAATTGAATTAATATTGAATAAGTTCTCAATCCTTGATCCAGCCCATATTCTTGAATACATATATTTATTTAAGATCACTTTGTGCATTTAACACTCATTTATGCATATGTCGATAGCAACTGAATAATGGACAACAATTTTTGCTTCTTACTTTAAGAATCCTTTGCTGCAATTTTCATAAAAGTAGCAACTTCTTTTCCCAGTGTACATTAAGCTTGATAATAATAAATATGAAGCTTTAATGTGCCAATATACTTGCAATTGTCAATAAACACATGACATATCATCACTAACAGGCAGATTGGAAATTATGGAATCATTCCACCATCTGTGCCATGCAGACTCTAGTTTTGGAACTCTTACTTGAAACAGAAAGTTTACATCTGAGCACAGGAGGACATTGCACATCAAGTTCTTTTGATTTTATATTGTGATTTCTTCTTAGTAATATAATTATATTTAGAGTGTTTCCCTTATTGTTAAATATATATGCATATGTTTTAGTGAAAAATATCAATACTTCATTTTGGAATAGAAATCAAATTACAAAAAGCTAATAATACAGAAATAAACCACACAACTCTGGCTACCAGAGATTCTGCCAAGTCCATAATAATTGACATTTAAAAAAGAAAAAAAAAACAAGAAAAAGAATGTGTTATCAAGAGAGTAAACTATGTATACAGTTGTGGATGAACGTTTTTTGGAGACAGGGTCTTTTTATGTAGTCCATCCTGGCCTTGAACTTACTATGGAACCCAGGCTGGCCTGGAACACATGATGAGCCGCTCAGGTGCTGATATTACAGGTGTGTGCCACCATGTCCAGCTGAGGATGATTTTAAAAGGACCTAAAGAAACCTAAAATTTTAATTCCAAAAAATTACTAAATGCTGAGCTATTGAGAGCAGAATGTAAGAGAATTGATATTTTTTAACTCTTCCTAAGGGAAGGACAGGATGAAAATCTTAACATAGGCCAAATAGGCTTTAGGGGATGAGCACTTACCTAATTTTTCAGTATTGTTCCCCAACCAATGTACAGAACTGAATTCAATATCAAAGGCAATACCGATATCTCTCTGACTACTCAAGAGTTACAGTGCAACCTTAGATTTCTCAGTGCTGACTCTGTCCATCCTACGTTTTACAATCACTTGGAAATCATTACAATATAAGCCATGCCCGTGTTCCACACCATACTAATTGAATCTGAATCTTTATGCTGGGTCTTGGGCATATGGTTGAAAATCATAATACTAGATGACCCACTACTACATATACACAGACACATTTTCAACTACATGTAGTAGTATGAAGTTTCTGCTTCATGTACTAGTTCTTGTTCTGTCTACACTCCTAAACACATGTGGAAAAGCAGATTCTACTTATTCAATTTTTTCCTGTTTTATTTAAAGAGCATCACCAAGATAAAAAAAAAAAGCATGTGAGTAGGTCACCAATTGATTTCTTTACAAACTATTCAATATATGCAGAAATAATTGCCTTAAATATCTGTGTATATATTTATTATATGATATTTATTTTATCTAACTCAAATCTGCCTTAGTGGGACATGTTTATATAGTGAGAGTTTACTGGGGAACAAAAAATTTGATAATTTTGACAAAACACATTGGTGATTGATTTCCTGATGTATCAACTCACTCATTATTCATATAATATTATCTGTAAAATGATTTTATTATGTCTTTTATAAACAGAAGGTAAAATTTGCCAATAAACTATGAACTAAAGACAACGAAACTTCAGCAAAAATGCTACTCTCTATAATGATAAAAAGAAGCATTTTCTTTTATCAGTAGACCTTTCTGAAAGAAAAAAAATACACGCAAGGTCTGTCACACTGGAAATCCTTTCTTTTTCATTTTATTACTTGTCTCCCTCTCTGTTTTATTTATGAAAACTCTTTGAACATATATAGCAATATATAATTAGACTTTTTTCAACTAAAACTTTTACAACTACAGGATGTCATCAATTCAGTCACAATAGAACACCACCTAAAACAAAGGATCAAAATATATAAAAATGTAAACAGATATAAACAGAAGTATACTAAATAATGCTCATTTCATAGTTCATTTATTTAAGTTATATTGAATTGTTAGCTACCACTCTATAAATTAGGAATTGAAAAGCTAATAAGCAAAAGTTTATCCCCCTAAAGAGCTCACAGGGTGTTGGATATGATAGGCTTGCATACAGATAATTATACTAAAATAGAAAAATGCTAACATGCAGCAGAGGAGGCAAAAAATATTTGTCTTACACTCAGTGGTCAGAGAAGGTTTTACAAAAGAGGTAATAAAGTAAATTTGAGCTTATCTATACTCAACACTCTCCATCTATATTCTATAAAATATAGGATTTTGTATATTAAACCTTAAAATTATTACAACAGTCACAATAATGTACAATCATATACAGATTCCAAATCTGTAGGAAGTGATGCCTTATGTTCAAATATGATCGTTACTATTTGGTCTTATAGTACTGTACTCAGAACTTTCAAATATTTGATATATCACGAACATGGCATACATATCTCCAAAATAAGAATTAACTTATTTTGGGGTATAGTTTTCACTTTAAAATACAGATTTATTTTAATAAGACAAGACTTGATTTAAGTATATTTAAGTAATGTATAGCAACTTTCATTTATTTATTAACAAATGATGTGTTTTATCAAGTAGAAAATGTGTTTTGCATCATTTTGGACATTACAATGAAAGCACAAAATGTATGTGCTGCCCACTGGCACCAGAGATTTTGAGCTGCCTTCACAATTGGCTTTTCATTGCATAAAGAACATCCATTATGTGCTCGAGATTCCTATGCCAGCAGGCTTACAATGCTAGACGACCATTGTTTATAACTTCACTTCTTGCCAAGCATTTCAGTTATGTTTTCTTTGATTATGTAAAGGGCCAAGGCTGTTTTAAGTGAAAAAGGTAGCCATCCTCACCCAGCAATCTGATGGATATTATAATGTCTGCATACTATTCTGCAATGAGAATGTAGGCCCCCTTGACCTGTCCTGAAGTTCCTCAAAATGACAACTCTGTGTTAGACAAAATTGTCTTAACATGATATTTCCTCCAATATAGTAACTAAGTGCTCTGTGGATGAGAAAGAAGTGCAGTACTTCTTATTCTCCTCTAAGAGAAAGCTGCCATTATTTCATGAATTGAAGCAAGTAAATTTTATAGTATAAGGGCTTATGGATCCAAGGAAATTTAAGCAAAATAAAAAACCTAAAACAAGTTTCAGAGGGTTGGATGGCAGGAAGGGTAGGCAACTAAGTACAAGATAAGGCTGGGATAATGTTCTGGAAAAGAAAAAAATAGTATGTTGGGAAGCTGAAATAAAATGCTTTAAGACACCAAAGGTACCAGCAATATAGTGTAAGACTCAGCTCATGCATTTTATATTTTATTGTATTTTTAAATTTTGTCTATTTTATTGTAGAATTTTGGAAGGACTTCATACTAGATGGGAAAACAAAGGTAGCAAATAATTGATGTAGGAAAGAGTCATGGTTGTAGTATTATAAGTTTTCTGGGTGATTTTAATGAACAACTAGGAGTAAGAATGTTGTACCTGGAAATTGGCAGTGACAGTAGAGTAGATATTGTACCTGGACATGGAAGTGTGGAGAGTCACATTTATGGACTAAGAACTAGGTATCTAACACCATCCTATTTCATTTCACTTACAAATTCAGGGGAAGAAACGTGGTATTATTCAAAATGAACTTCACTCAGGATCCTTCAGCAAAACCACAGTGTGTGGATATGTGCTTGCTTTTTTTCCATGCTCTTTCTGTTTATCTCTGAAGCCAGTTCATGATATTCCAACTCTGTTGATAACACTTCAAATATGTAGGGTATAAATCGCAATGTGAAGCAAGTCACAAAGTGTATAGGGAGGCTCAGGGAAAATAAATCAAAGGTAGTTCACTTATCTCCAGAAAGTTAAAGATTATTTTTTCATTGGTTAAAGATTTTTGAAACAATTGGAAAGGTTGTGCTAAATATCATCTTCTTCCTGAAGCTTTTCCCCTTGTGAATAGATTACAAGAGTAGTTGAACCTTATCTTGTTACACTTCCAATCCTTTTCTAATAAGTATGTGAATGGGCGCTATACATACAAAGTTTTATACTTATAACTTTAAACCAGTAAGGTTGTATTTTACTCAATAAGAGTCTTCTCAGAGTTGAGGCTATCTTTATAGGTGTTTAAAAAGTAATATTATTTTATGTAAACTAATGAAAATGTCCTTGCTAATTGCTTTATACATTGCTTGGCAAAGCAAAGCATTTGCAGTTGAGTAGCTACTCAGTACTATTAACTACTCTATTGCTACAGTTTCTGTTTTCTCATCACTTCCAGGGAGGTCATCTGGTTATATATTTTGTCCCTCATAGTGTTTTAGTTTTAATTTGTACACTAAAAACCATAATGGTAAAATGGATATTTTGCAGGTTAGGTTCAGAAAAAAGAGTAGTTTCCCAACAAAGTACATGTTGATTTTAGTGCCTTTTAAATAGCTTGATAGCGCAATAAAATAAAAAATAATTGTACTGATTTACAAGTCATCTCTAGTGTCATTGTTTTGATTTTTCAACCAGAATCAATGTTCACAACCAAAACATACTTTTCTATTTTCCTGAATTCCTTCAAGCAAAACATAATTCTATAATGACCAATTATAACCTAACACCTGCTGCTATGAAGAGGATCTTGTCAGAATTGATCTAAATGGAAGAACAACAGTTTTCCTTGATTTGAGGAAAATAAGCAATAGATTAACTCCATTCTATAGCAAGATAACCAAGAAACTTATTCCAAGGTAGACAACAAGACAATTAGGATTTAATAGAATTAGACTTTTTTTTTAATTTTTAAAATTTTATTTTATTAATTTTTATTTTTATTAGAACATGTTTCCAATACATGATGATTATATTCTTTGTGAGATGTTGGTACATGTATATAACACATCTTAACTCTTTTTCTTCCCCTCTCCCTCTCATCCTTCCCCCCTCCCTCCATCTACTGGTTCCCTTCCCATTTACAAAAGATTTAATTTATTAAAGTAAAAGACACATTGCCATTAATCAAAATATTCACCCTTACTTTGAATACATTTATCCATCATTCTTGCTGCCTTTTACCATCACTTGAAAAAAAGTTTTACTTTGGGCTAAGTATTACGGTTAAAGATTCTAAGAAAAACACTGAAATTCCTAGATAACTTTCAGCCAATATTTCATTAAAATAAATCCATCCATAAAGGTCTTTCTCTACTATAATATTATATCTTCCTATTTTCCTTATGATACAAAAATTCTGCTCTAGCTGAAAGGTAGATAAATTGAATAGAAGTGCATTTGAGCTACAGCCATATTGACAATTTTGTGGATCTACATTGCCAGGAAATCTTGCTCAAAATTATGCAAGGATAATTATATCAACAGAATGGAGAAAAAAAAATCTTGGCATAATATCAAAAATGTTGGGGGAAGGAATAGGTTGCTGGAAAAGCACTGCTAGCAGATTGCCTAGAAAGGAAAATGAAGCCATTTTATCATGTTAAAACCTCATCTAAATATTGAAATAAATGATAATTTACATCCAGAGTAAACAGATATATTTAAGTATATTTTAATATGTCATTATATACACCTATGATTAGTATGTGTCTATATACACATGAAAATCTACATACACACACCTGAACTTTAATTTATACATATAACACAACACATTATCACAGGAGAGTTCCCTACAGCATCCCTCACATCAGACTTTCCAGCAATTGCTGAATTAGCAAAATAATTTTCTCTATACAAAAGCTATGGATACAAGTCGTAGATGGATGCTTAATATAGAGAAAATTTTAAAGAAATTCTTAAGCTGGATGTGAATGCACATCCATATAATCCCAGCACTGTGGGATGCTGAGGCAGGAGGATCAAAAATTCAACCCCAGCCTGAGCAAATTAACAACCTAGAGAGCTCCTGTCTTAAAATTTAAAAAAAAAAGTGCTAGTGATATAGCTCAGTATGAAGGCCCTGTGTCCAATCCCTATAACTACAAAACTTTTACTAATAATTCCTGGATTACTATAAAATTTTCTTATTAAATAAATATATTTATTTGTATCAAATTATATAAAGAACACAAAAGGCAAAAGAAAAAAAAGAATATATTTTATTTAGAAATTTCAGGCACTGTATCTTGACTTTTATATGTGTACCTATATCTACATTTAAATCTATATCTATAATTTTCCCTTACTTCTCTAATAGAGAACTACCTAAGTACCCCCTTTCAAGCTTAGGAGTAAAGATCATAATTAATTTAAGGGGATGAGCATGGACATGGAAATGAAATGGTGAAAGCAAAAGCCAAATAAAAAGGAATGTGAAGGGCACACAGGGAATGGGGAAAAAATAAGAACAAAGATACATCATGTACAGGTACAAGTACCCAATGATAACTGTAAACCTATTGTATACCTAAAATGTACCAATAAAAGAATTTTTTAAAAAAGGAATGGACCCTTACTTTAGAGGAATAAACTAGTGAATGAGGAAAAATAAGTAAATAAAGTCTTTTATAAGCAGAGCATTTTTCTGGAAGAAATTGAGAATATCTATGTTGTTATTCTGCCCCTCCCACAAGCTCAATGATCTATACTACACAAAGAATGAGCACACAGAAAAACACACCATAACTGAACATGGAATATCAAGGACTGAGTATGACTTTCTTACTTACTAATAATGTGTTCTTGAACAAGTTGCTCAACCTTGTTTTGTGTCAGTATCCTTTTCAAGAAAATGAACATACAAATATCCAGGGCTAACTGGAGACTCAAATGCGATAATGTGTAGGAAAGAGTTTGGGATACTTTAAGATACTTTATTAATATGAAGTACCATACAAGTTACCCTGTACTATTATTATTAAATCACAGAATACAAATCCAAGATTTACGATACTTTAGCTGAGTTTAAGGAAGAATATATTCACTTGGAGCTCAATCACTATTGTGCGAGACACTACATATTATCTTATTTCAATTATTATGCTTTAATCTTAGACTCTAATTATATATCCAGTTATACTTACTCCATTAAGTGAATTTAAAAAGAAGTCACACTAAATAAAGGCCCTTTAAATTTTTTATGACACAGAGAGTTACCATAGACACACTCTATTTGCAATCTAACCCCAGTACAGTCAAATTCAATTAACTATTCAGACTGGCAAAGCATCTTTTACATTTTTCATAAAGATCCTAAGTGAAAAGGTTGTACTTATCTTTCAATTAAGTTATACATCTTTTAAAAATAGCTAATAGAGTGAAGCAAAGCCAGTGTCACAATCACAGATTGTATTCAATGCAATTTAGCAGACAAAAATGGAGCCAGCTAGATTATTTTAAAATGTGTTCATAGTGATTTTTCAATGCTGAAAAATCAACTGGATGGAACATTGAACAGAAAGTCCAAAGGCATGTGTTGTTTAAAAAATGTGGGCACAGAAAATTACATGGGGATTTCATCTAAACTCTCAGTTATAATTTAGAGATGTCCAAAAGTAATTCCTGAGAGATTCAGAATGTTTATCATCTATTTCAGAACATCAGAATCTCCTCCAGAACCCTTCTGAACCACCTGGAAATACATCATTGATTTAGGCACTGATAGAATGTAGCTATTTGACAAGTTAAAAGGTGATAAAGGTTCCAAGGTTCAGAGGTAGCTAGCCAGCCAGGCTATGAAGCAGCTCCGGGAAAGTTTTGTCAGTGTGAAGGGGAATGTGAGGTGACAACACTGTCTTTCAACCAAGTTCACTTGCCAACAATTAAACTACACAGCTATTTGCTATTATACTTATTTTAAAAATTAGACGGTATAATTTTTACCACGTCATGATATTTTTACTCCCACATTTACTTATTATTTGAATTTTAGTATTTACTGATTTACACTACCTTGCAATCATCTATATACTGATAGGTACTGTATGCCAATTTATATTCAAGAATCCTGTTTTGGCCAACAGTTATTACAGAAAAAAATTTTGAAATTACAGTATTATTTTTAAAATATTATTTATCAGTTTAAAATGGTATGTGTTATGTATATTTGAATGTATATATATGTGTGTGTGTATATATATACATACTTGTAGATATACACAAACACACACACACACACATACACACACGTATCTTTCACTTTAACCATTAGAGTCTTGTACCAAAATCTTCTGACCACCATATTTCCTGAAGAAAAAATGATGCTTATCTTCCGTTTAGCAATTATTCATTTTTTTTGGTAGATGGTTTAATACTTAAAACATGGCAAGAATATGGTAAGTAAACCTGGAAGAAATATCTTTAAGTGTAAAACTGAGAAGTATATAACAAATACATGCTTTTTCTTAATAATAGTTATTATTTATATGGTGTCTACTAAATATCACAATACAGTAATTTAGATGCTTAACTCACATTATCTTTCTTATAATTATATTTAAAACTAGGCACTAGCTTACTCATTTTACACAACTGCTAGAAAGTTTGGATATATGATAAAGCCTTTCTTTGCTTTTCCAAACCTCAGGAACCATGTCAAGCCATGACTTACATACTGTATGACTCTACAGAATTACAATCAATATTAAATTATAAAAATGAAGCTACTTCCCTAACTTACCTAGTATTAAACAAAATATTATTTTTGAAAATATTCCATTATTTACTTTTTAAAAAACTTTTCATCAGTTTTCCAAATATTTGGCTTATTTGGTTTGCTGATGTTTAACATTTAAGATTTTAGATGCCTTGGTATTGATATTGAGTAAATACATAAACCTTCCCTTAAGAAAATGCATGTATGTGTGTACATTTATCCAACATCTTGCATTTAGTGGCAAGGTATTCGAAAACATCTCAAGATAAACTTCAGGGTGGCCAAGTGTCCTGGTTTGCCTGGGACTAAGCAGGTTTCTGGGACACAGGACACACATTTTAAAACTGAAAAATTTTGAAATAAGCCAGGAAAAGTTGGTCACCCTAAAAATGTAACAATTATATAATGCATTAATAAATATTTTTACTAGAAGCTAAGGTTTTTGATTTTGTGGATTATAAATGAGAATATGGGACAAAACAAAACAAAGAAGGCTTTACAAGGTCAAAAACCTTCATTTTTAATTTTAGCACAAAAATGAGCTTTTAGTGACAAATTCTAGTGGTGTAAATAGAGGGGATTGTGTAAATTTTTATCAGTTTATGAGGCTATTTTATTACTGCTCAAATGTTGCAGGAAAGGAAAGCTTTGTTTTTATATGCTTCATTAAACTAAGAGATTCAGAATTATCTGAAAAAGTTTTAAACATAGATGTTATTGATGTCTCAAGTGGCTATTCCAGAAAAAGAACTTTGGTGAAAAATGGAACACAGCCAAATTGCTTCCTAACAACTTCATAAATTGACCATTTACTCTTGAAGAATAATTTATATTGGCTTAATTAGTTATGTATTAAATTACTGAGTCAATTTGTAGCTCTTACAAAGGTATAATTCACTATTTTACACTGATTATTTTCTAATTATAATTTTACTTAGTATAGTGTGAAGCTCCATCAGTATTATCATTCATTCTTAACACTATGATTGTTTCTAATGAAAAGCAAGCTTCAGCTACTCTTCTCTGTAAAATATGGTGTCTTTGATACAGGAACTAGAATGTGTTTACAACTCACAATCTCTCATTTTGAGGGTTGTGTCATCGTAAGTTTATATTATATCACAAATGGTAGCTAATATTAAAAAAACTCAATTTAGTTTATGTATTATTAATCAACAGTTCAGAAAATTCATTTTGTAAATCAATAATATGACAAATTGGCTAGAGTCTGTCCAATCAGATTTTACTCTCCCTTTAAATCGGATTTTCCTTATTCTCAGTATTTATTATTGAACTCAGATTGTAAATCTCAAGACAAAGCTCATCAATGGGCTGTCAGTTGCTGGTATTTTCAGAGACATTCCTTTTCCCTCTTTCTTATCATTCTCCAATTCCATATTCCTAGGTATAAGGTTCTTACACACATGGAGTTTACATAGACTATAACTACAAAACCCAGCCATTGTTTTTTTTTTTCTTAAATTCTTTTATTGGTGCATTGTAGGTATACAACACAATTACATTTCTCATTGGGAATTGTACCTTTACATAATGCATCTTGGTTCTTATTTTTTCCCCATTCCTTGCCCTCCCTTCACCCCCTCCACCCTTCCCTATTTACAAAGACTTTATTTCCATTTTTTCCATTTCTCAGCATTTTTCTTTTCCCTTCTTTCCTTTCTCCTGCCCCTCCCACTACCCCTACCCCTTTGGACCTTTTCTTCCTATTTTGCATTATTGATTATTCATTCTAATCATTGGTACACTGTAGGTATACAATATAATGACATTCATCATTGGAAATTTGCACCTTTACATAATCTCTCTTGGTTCTTATTTTTCACCCTTGCCCAGCCCTCCCTTCAACCCCTCCATTCCTCCCTATTTACAAAGATTTTGTTCCTATTTTTACATGTTCTCATATTAATCCCATACCCTTCTTTCATTTCTCCTACCCCTCCCACTTCCTTCCCCTTTGCCCCTTTTCTTCCTATTTCACATTACCTATTATACATTTTAGTCCTTATTTACACTTTCAGTTTCTCACACCAGAGAAACTATTCGGTATTTATACATGTGCGTCCTATTTATTTCACTGAAGAGTATTGCCTCAATGTGCATCCATTTAGCTATAAGTTTCTCTAATTTCTCATTTTTTATGGGTGAGTAGTACTCCATTTTATTTTTAAAAAACCACATTTTCTTGATCCAGTCTCCAGTTGATGGGCATTTGGGCTGTTTCCAAGTTTTAGCTATCACAAACTGTGCTGCTGTGAACATGGGTGCACATATATCACTGTGGTATGATTCGTTTAATTCTTTGGGGAAGATACCCAGCAGGGGAATAGTGGGCTCAAATGGGACTTCCAGTCCTAGTTCTTTGAGGTATCTCCATACTGATTTCCACAGTGGTTGCACCAGTCTACACTCCCACCAGCAATGGAGCAGGATTCCTCTTTCCCCACAGCCCTGCCAGCATTTGTTATTGGTTGATTTCATGATAGCAGCCATTCTTTCTGGTGTGAGGTGGAATCTCAGCATTGTTTTTATTTGCATCTCTCGAATGACCAGTGATGTTGAGCATTTTTTCATATATTTATTTGCTATTTCTACTTCCTTGTTTGAGAAATGTCTCTTCATTTCAGATGCCCATTTTCAGATTGGGTCTTTATATTTGGGAGGTCTGATCTTTTTAAGTTCTTTATAGATTTGAGATAGTAGACTTTTGTCTGAGGAAGAGCAGGTGAAGATTTTTTCCCACATTGTGGGTTGTCTCTTCACACTGCTGGTGGTTTCTTTTATTTTTTCAGTTCATTGTTGTGAACGGGAGGGAATTATAAGTTGCATGCATTTGGCATATTGTAAATTGATGAAGATATTTTTGCCAAGGTCATTTTTAGCTTGTTTACACCTGTACATAGTACTTACAACTGTTTTCATCATGTGTGTACCAAGAAATCTGTGCTACTTGATTTTTAATATAAGTTGCCTTCTTTGACCAAATCTTTCTACAGAAAAATGTTCTTTAGAGTATAAACTCACATAAGTGCATTGTCACAGAGAAGTATGTTAAAATTTTTTACCTTTCTCCAACAGAACCCTAAATTGCATAATTTCATATATCAAATAGTTGTAATTATCCTTATGGCAAGGAGTTTGCAAATGGGTAAAGAAAGTGATCTTTGCTGGTTGGCATGCTTGAATTGGTCATTTATAATTTAGCTGATTTGCATTTTTACCAATATTTTTTAAAGTATCACTTGTAAACTAAATACAGAAGCTCTTTTTTTTATCTCAATACTACTATGTAGTACTGGTGGACAACCTTAGAGAAATTAGATTTATTTTAGTATTCTAGTAGGTAATTAAATTTAAAAAGCATAGAATTAGAAGCCTGTTTTGGGAGTAAGTTAATCATCTTTGATATCCTGATATGTGGATGCATCAGATGGAAAAATTTCATTACTAAAGCACTCTGTTAAAGAGCTGGTGTATTCAGGACCTATCCCTTCCTCAGGGCACCATGGCATTCAAATTCTGCCTGTTATACAAAATAATCCATATTTTTATATATATATATATATATATATATATATATATATCAATCGATTTTCCACAACCTCTCTCTTGCTGTGTACTAGTGATACAAGCATGGGGACTCTGCTTTCTGAGTATATATTTCTCTTCTAAAATGATTGTTACTTTCTTAAAAGTACAAAGAAACCTTCTAAGTGGTGTCACTTAGCAATAATTTTTACCTGATGATCAGCAGAGCTTTTATTTACCTTTTGTACTTAAAAATTCAACAGAGTATGATATTTGAGCCAAATACTTCACTGACTGACCCAGCCATTGTTTTTTAACTGTTAAGAGAGAAAACGATGTATAACATTCCCTATAACACCACATACTATGAACTCATAGAATTTAGTGTTGACTTGAAACCAGGTTGTGGAAGCAGAAAAAACAAAGTAATAATACCCTTTCAATTACTAGCACAAAGAAAAAAATACATATATATTCCTCTGATTTGACTGTAATAACATTCATAATATAGAACTTAATAGCGCTAGTAACCCACAAAAGACCTGCAGCCTGTAGTAAAAAAGGACATACAGTAGTTAAATTTATTAAATCAACAAATTCATATTAAGATAATGTCCATAAGTATCATAACATTGAGACTTTTAAATATGCTTATCTATTCAATTTTGGAGTCATTTTCTTACTGTGAGTTGAGATAGACTGTATCACTCAAAGGTTTACTGTATGCAGAAAGACAAAAATATCAGAATTGTAAACCATATATATCAAATATTTTCCCCATGAATATCAGATAAAAATTAAAGTTAGTGATGAACATGTAACTATGTAAAGTTTTAGAACTTAAAATATAGTTTTGAAGTCAAAACTAATTATAAGGAAGGACATTTACTAGTATATCTTTCAAAACAACACCTGTTATTAACATATGTTCCAATTTTCTTAGTATAGGCAACACACTTATAACTTACAATTATAAAATATGAACCTTTCATAGTGTAAAATGTGGTGAAAATTTTATTATTTAATGTAGGATGTGAAGTTGTCCCAAAATTTTTAATTATTCACACATAGACTGCTGATTAACACTTACTAATTTAAATATTGGAAAGATTGACCCAAGACATTAAAATCCAATTTCTTACATTTTAACTTAAAAGGTTTGAATATTTAGAATACCATGTCCATTACAGTATACACACACACACACATACTGTGCAGCATAATGAATTTAAGTCAACAACAGGTCACACATATGATGGTGATCCCATAAGATTATATCACTTAAATAAAAGATGGATGATAGGAAATAGGAAGGTAGGCTTTGAGGAGATGAGAAGGGGACCTGGGGATGCAGGGAGAAGGTAGGACAGGGAGAGGAAGTGGAATTAAAATGATTAAGATGTGATATGTATAAGTGCCAAATCCTCAAGATGGTAATTATGTATCACATATACAATTAAATTAAAACCTTATATTGTTTATATCTATTGTAGCATAGTTTGGGTAAGGACACACTGTGATGCTCATACAATAAAATCACCTAAGAACTCGTTTTTCAGAGGCATTTCTGTTGAGTGATGAATAATTATAATCATATTCATATGTGTATGTTTATATTTGTAACATGTACCTTGCAAATGGTACAGTTAAACATCAGGAGGTGGACTCTTAAGTGAAAAAATGTATATGCTACAATCTTATCTATATTACAGAAGAATGATTTCTGGAATTAAAAAGCTGTCAAGAAATTATAATGATGAAGGGATTTACTATGAAAATGGCATATGATACTAAACATTAAGTATCAAATGACATATTATTGTTGTAATTGTGATATTTAAAAATTAAATTTTTTAAATAAAAGACTTGAATATTATTTAATTTCCAAAGAAATATTTCATATTTTAATGAATGAATTTCTTGGTCATTAATTACTGATCCTGATGAAGATGACACAAAGATGATAGTAATGATGTGGAAAATGTCAAGAGATAATGGTAAAATAACTGAGAAATGGTCAAACAGCTTGGACCATAAGTCTAGGCAGAAGCATGTATTAACTGTGAAGCTACAGGACTCAAACCAGTGTTGGCCAGGAGGAAGCTCATGCTTTCTATTGCTATTCAATTCGTAACTGATTGCTCCATCCTTAAAAGGTGATAATAAACATCAGTATAAAGGGGATACAATATGACTCTTGAGGAAATAAATATTTATGAATTAAAAGTCTTTGAATCAACCTTGATGAAATGCAAAAGAAACTGTAGTACACAAGGGTATTTCAAAAAAGTCTTAGAAAGAATCTTGTTTACCCAAGCATAATAAAAATTAAAATTAATGAGCTAATTATTCTTCTTCTCAGTAAAATACAAAAGTAGAATTTAGAGAATATTTATATTTTGCCTCTACAAAAGAACATTCCAAAAATAACAAAAGACAACTCAGGAGAAAAACAAAGTAGGGCCAGGGGCTTTTTCAAGTTTAAATTCACATTATACTGTCTGCTATTTTCATAAAATAAGTAAGAAGGAAGAAGATGTTCTCAATATGTCCAGTCATACAACGACGAGTTTCCTTGACATATCTGAGTATGTGATACCTAGGATAGTCAACTGTACAAAGTTACGCTGTAATCTTCTAATGATGTAAACTTTAACCACAAAGCAAATAATGACCACGCAGCTTGTAAACCATGTTCATTACAGGAAACTGATTGTTCCCACTCAATCAAAAGGAAATGAGATATGAGAAAAATGGAAATTGTGTGCTTAACCTCACTGGCTTGCAAGGCTCGCTGGCCTTATGGAAGTTTAGCTAACACTCCATTTACCATCCCACTCACATCCACCCGCTCCCACAAAACCTATGTGTATTTATCAAGATAACATACATGTGTTTATTCACAATTATAAACATAGTCTAGGTAAGTTTCACATATTATATTATAGTACATAATGTTCCAGTAAGTACCAAGCCATACCAATATACTATGCATGTACTACACATAGGTTAACATGTAAAATTTCTCTTTAGCCACAAAGTTTCAATATTATTTTTCACACTACTTGAGAAAAGGCTACCACATCTTTTACTACTTTTAATTCTTTGTGGTACTAGGGATACAACCCAGGGTCTTGCACATGCATGCTAGGCAACTGCTTTACTGCTAAGCTATATACCCACATTAAAGGCCATTTTAATAGGATAATTTCAAGCCCCAAACAAAGCACAAATCTTTAACTCAATATACATGCATTATCCTCAGAAGAGTACTTTGTTTGAGGTATACTTTCTTATTTTAAAGAATAGAATACTTTGGCGTAAAAGTATTAAGTAACTTTTGTAAGACAATACAGATAATAGTAGGACAAGAAGCTGATCTCAAGCCAAACTACAGTGGCCTATACAGCATTGTTTGGTTTGTCATATACCAGTGATGGCAAACCTATGGCATGCATGCCTCAATGAGCATGCAGAGCCCTCTCTGTTGGCATGTGAGCCAAGTCACCCCGGCAGCTAAGCATCGAATTACTTTTTTTTTTTCTAGACTAAAACCTCAGTACATACATTATTCAAGTCTAATTGCAGTGTTGGGACTTGGCAATAAATAAGTGGGTTTGGGTTTGCAGTTTGGGCACTTGGTCTCTAAAAGTTTCACCTTTACTGCCCCATAACTTTGGTTCTATGATAGAAGTTTAACAAAAAGATACCTCTTCCTCAGCTCTTGGGTCAAGATTGAGAAATTTCCAATAGACATGCATATTTTGTGGAAAGAATAGTGCACAAATGCTTATATCTATATTTATATGAATACATGATTTGTACTTAGGCCATAGGTTAACTTTAAAATTTGTAATTTATACATGACTATATTTTAAAATTCTAGTAAAGTTCTATAATCTTATTTTTTCTACTTATATAATTATGTATCCAATGCTCTCTATTATATAAAGATATTTAGAAGCATGAATACTTAACTAAGGATCCATGTAATCACAAATAAAGCTGGTTTATGAATGGATTATAGGAGTGTTTAAACTTCTAGATTCATTTATAAAAGGTTATGTGTACAGAATGTCCACTGTGAATTTTTGGGGATGTTCCCTAGGTTTTATCAGATTTACAAATGATGTGTGAATTAAAAATATAAAACAAGGAATCAACAACTTTATATTTCTATGTGTAGAAAATTATATATATATATATATATATATATTTGTAGATGAATAAATAGTATCTTGTAAAACTTTAGTTTCTGTCTCCTCTTAAGCCCTCAGTGAGATAAGAGATAATATTATCTATTTAGTGTGGGCTAAACACTGCAGGATGTAGAATAGAGGAAAATGAACAAGGTTGCTTTAGAAAACTTGTGATTAAATATCTTTTTCTCACTAAAATTAAAAGTTACTTCAACATAAGTGTATCCTTTGCTTCAGATACAATTGCTTTTTTGAAGATTCTCTAATATTATTCTGTATCTACTATTTTCCTGATTCACCTTTCATGTTTCTGATAACAATTACACAGGAAGACCATCCCTGATCCCAAATCTGAAATTAGATACATACTAGTATTCTCTCTCCTAAAAAACAACTTCATTTCATTTACAAAATTTATCTTAATTTATAACTATTTACACATGCTTTGTCTAAGATCTGATTTTTTTCAAGGATAAAGGCAAATTCTCTTCTGCTTATCTTTCTATTTGTAGTGCCTGAAACATTCCTTGGAAAATGGTAGTAAAAAGATCAATTAAACTTTTGTAACTAAGTATATATTTGTGTGTGTATATGTATGTATGTATGTGTGTGTATATATATATATA
>NW_004624762.1:22859655-22870870 GCF_000247695.1 Heterocephalus glaber | reverse complement strand
AATTAGCTGGCCATAGCTCATAAAAAAAAAAAAATAATGTTCTGTCGGGCTGGGGATTTAGCTCAGTGGTGCCGCTGCCTGCCTTGGAAGCACAAGGTCCTGAGTTCGATCCCCAGCACCAAAAAAAAAAAAAAAAAGTTCTGTCAGCCACAATGAAGATATAATCTCTACAAAAGTGCTTTAACATTCAAGTTGTGTTAAAAAAATAACGAAAATCCTGAAATTTATTTTAAAGGTAAACAAAAATGTGTTAAAGCAATAGTGAACTTTTTTTTAGTAGAAAACAATTAAGGGGAAGAATTCTCTATTCCTGAAGAAATCTCTCCTCCCTCAAAAGAAACATTCTGCAGTTGACCTTATTTTCTATTTTCCTTGGCTTCTGGAGGATCTCAGAATTCAGCATGAAGCCAATTGCCCATCTTCTTCTCTAGCATCCTTAATCCAAGCCATCAGACTGTTCCAAATGGATGAAGGTAAAAGTGTCAGAGACATTCTGGCCCTCTTCTTTACATTCTTAAAAACTCATCCAGAGGGAAAAATTTGATATTAGAATATAATCAAGTAGCTTTTGCTAACAATTTTTGAATAGCTTCCTTTAAAGTTTGATAATGAAACCTGTAGTCACCCCTCCTTTTGGTGGTACAAGGAATTGAACCGAGGGCCTTGCATGCCATAAGCAAGTATTCTATCACTGAGCTACATCCCCAGGTACTTTTTATTTTGGGACATGCTCTCATTGTCAGTCCTCCACCTTCACATTCCAGATTTGCTGGAATTAATAGGCTTACACCTCCATGCCCATCAACCCTTAGGCTCTTTAACATGGCTTATAAAGCCCTGCATGTGGAGGATTCTTTTTAGTTAGTCATCCTCTTATAGTGCCATTCTTTTATTTTTTTTTCTTAGATTTAGTTCCCCTAGCCTTTCATTTTCACTACAGAAGCTTCAAATGAATTCTTTACTTCAATAGGATTGGCTTCTGCTACACATTTTTCATAGCATAGCTCCAGAGTCTTTTACTGATAGAAGTTCATCATGACCACAGTTTGCAATGATTCCCTTATGGTGTTTTCTTTCTGAATCTATTCTATTTTACATTGTGATTTTTCACATATTTCTCTGACTGCTTGTGCTGTCATTCCTAAGGATAGTAAGTTCTAGAGAACAGAAAAGTTCCACAAGGATTTACATTTTTCTCTTCTGATTTTTTTGTACTCTTGCTGTCCTATTCCAGCAATTAGTGCTTTTTATGTACTACCTGTTCAATAAATATTTGAATGAGTGAAATGTAATATCAGATCATAAATATAGTTCATGTAATATTTCTACTACTTTGTCATTAATTTTGTTGCATGTTTTACTATTAGAAAATATTTCTAATTTTTTGTAGAAGACAGAAGAGGAAAATAGACAAAGTAATGAATAAATATTGTAACTCAAGTATTATGAAAGGGTGGCTCAGATTTTTTTATTCCCTTATAAAATGTTTTCACTGCAGGGATGCTTCAACATATGAAAATAAATGTAATAAACTATATTAAGAGAACCAAGGACAAAAACAACATGATCTTTTCAATAGATGCAGAAAAAGCATTTAACAAATTCCAACATCCATTCATGATAAAAACCCTACAAAATTTTGAATAGAAGGTCTTTATTTAAATCTGATGAAAGCCATCGATGACAAACTAATAACCAATATAATACTAAATGGTCAAAAACTAAAAGCTTTCACTCTAAAAATCAGGAAGCAGTTCTGTTCAATATAGTTCTGGAAACATTAGCTGGAAAATTACACCAGAGAGAAAAAATAAAAGGAATAAAGATAGGAAAAGAAGAAGTTAAGCCATAATTATTTGCAGATGACACGATGCTCTACATATAAGACCCCCAAAACTCCACTAAAAGACTTCTAGATTTAATAATCAAATTCTGTTGTATAGCTAGATACAAAATCAACACTCAAAAATCAATAGCATTCCTGTACACAAATAGTAAACTTACTGAGAGAGAAATTAGAGAATCCATGTCTTTCACAATAACATTAAAAATGAAATATTTAGTAATCAATCTAACAAAAGAAGTAAAAGATCTGTACATTGAAACTATAGAATTCTGAAAAAGGAGATCAAAGAGGATATCAGAAAAGTGAAAAGATATCCCTTGCTCTTGAGTAGGAAGAACCGGCATAGTAAAAATGGCCATACTTCCAAAATTATATAGATTTAAAGCAATCCCAATCAAAATGCCAATAGCATGCCTCACAGAACTAGAGAAAACATTCCTCAAATTCATTTGGAACTAGAAGAGACCTAGAATAGCAAATATAATTCTGGGCAACAAAGGCAAGGCAGGGGGCATCACAATCCCTGACTTGAAATTATACTACAAAGCTACCATGATAGAAACAGCATAGTACTGGCAGAAAAACAGACCCAAAGATCAATGGAACAGATTACAAGATGTAAAAACAATTCTGAACACACTCACCCACTTTATCTTTGACAAAGGGGCCAAACACCTTCACTGGACAAAGGATAGCCTCTTTAATAAATAGTACTCAAAAAACTTCCTTTCCATATGCCAAAGATTAAAACTAGATCCATATCTCTCACCATGCACTAAACTAAAATTGAAATGGATCAAGGGTCTAAATATTAAAAGAGAAACATTAAATCTGCTAGAAGAAAGAAGAGGTGGAACTCTTGAAGACTTAGGTATAGGCAAAGAGTTTATAAACAACATCTCAATCACCTGGGAAATACTACAAAGAACTAACAACTGGGATCTCACCTTATTAAAAAGCTTTTACAGAGAAAAAGGAATCACTGACAGAGTAAAGAGACAACGAATAGAGTGGGAAAAAAATTTTGTCAGCTGTTCCTCAGACAAAAGACTGATATCTACAATACATAAAGAACTGAAGAAAACCCTCAAATTTAAAGAATCAATCCAAAAATGGACATCTAAGATGAATATACTCTTTTTAGATAAGAAGCACCAATGGCAAATATATGAAAAAATGTTCAACAGCACTGGCCATTCAAAAGATGCTAATTAAAACAAAGGTGAGATTCCATCTCAGGCTAGACAAAAAGGCTATTATCAAGAAATCAACCAATAACAAATGCAGGAGGGGCTTTGGGGAAAAAGGAACACTTCTCCACTGTTGGTGGGAGTGAAGACTCATGCAATCACTGTGGAAATCAGTGTGGAGATTTCTCAAAATCTAGGACTAGAGGTTCCATTTGACCTAACTATCCTCCTCCTCAGTATCTTCCTGAAAGAATTAACATCATACCACAATGATATATGCACATCCATGTTCATAGCAGCACAATTTATAATAGCTAAATCTTGGAAACAATGCAAATGCTCATTATTGATGAATGGATGAAGATGTGTTTTTTTTTATGCAGTGGAGTACTACTCAGTCATTAAGAAGGATAAACTTGAGACATTTGTAGCTGAATGGATGCACATAGAGACCATACTTTTAAGTGAAATAAATTGGACACACATGTGTAAATATCACATTCTCAGATGTGGCAAAGTGAAAGTGTAAATAAGTAAGAAAAGTTATAATAGATATTGTGCAATAGGAAGAAAATGTTCAAATGAGAAGGCGTGTAAAAGAGGGGGGAGGGGGAAAGGAAGAAAGGGAAAAGAAAAAACGAGAAATGAAAGAAAAAACGGAAACAAAGCTTTTGTAAATAAGGGGAAGAGGGGTATAAGGTAGGGGAGGAAAATGGAAAAAGAATAACAATCAAGATATATCACATACAGGTACAGATTACATATGATGAATGTGATTATTATGTATATCTAAATTGTTTGAATAAACTTAATGATAAAAATAAGTAAATAAAATGTTTTCACTGAAATGATACAAAAAAGAGTAAAATTTCAGAACCAAACCTTTCTTTCATGTTCTCTATGAAAAGGCACAGATAAATAGGACATAATGTTATAAATCATGTCATAATACTGATTAGACTTCAGATTTTATTTTTAACATATATAAATAATAAAGCCCTAAATAATTAAATCACATTTACAAATATTTTGTATATATTTCACAGTGCATTCAAAATAGTATGTTGAATTTTTTATCAAAGTTCAGAACATCAAAATTATCCAAGCAACATAAATTTGTCATGAATTTATACCTATTCTTAAAAGAAATGTTTGCTGATTCTGGTTGCATGATGATGGGTTTCTTTCATGACAGAAACACTGAAAACCTGTTAAATGCATTAGTTTTAATGCAGTAGAATCTTCACATTCAGATTTAATTGCAATCTGAAAAACCATCTTTTCTCAGAGATAGATTGATCATTTGACTTTTTGTATATACATAATCACCTGTAGAAACCAATTATCATTCTGTTCATTTCTTCCTTCTTCCAACAACTCTGAGTTATGTACAAATCCCAGGATTTGTGTGGGACATGGGAGATACTAGTATATATTCAGGCTCTGCCCTCAATGGACATACTCTTTTGAGAAAACAAAACAATACTTGGCAAAATTCAAGACTAAGAACAGAAGAAACTTAGAAATATCTAAAGTAAACTATAAGAAATATGATAGAGTAGATATACAGAAGAAGGTCATCCCTGCTGTAGAAATGTGCATGTGGTGTATGAAACTGTATTTACGAAAAAGCAAGAAAGTATGTGTGGCTGGGGTAAAGGGCATTTTGTGAGTAGTAAGACTAATTGTTGGTTTAAAGAGTCTGTTTTTTTTGTCTTTAAATAGAAAGAATATGTAAAAGGAAAAAAAATGATGTTCCAATGTTCTTTTATTTTTATAAAAATAAATTTAAATTTAGTTTAATAAACAAAATATTTAATATAAATAACTACAGTATATTCAATATATATATCTTTTGTTAAATTATTTATAACTTTGATCTCTATGCACACAGAAATATATGTAATTTAAAATGTATACACATAAATTAATATAAAAAAACACATTTCAATGTTTTGAATATTTAAACAAAAGTAAATTACTTGTAAATATGTACAAATAGAAAACTGATATACTTGCTCGTGCAACTGCTTTTTAAACGTCCATTAGTTCTGAAAAATCAAGCAACAGTCACCCTGGTAGTATAAGTACACAGAAATGATGAACAACATAAATGCTATTATTTATAGATCAGCCTTTTAGGAGAATGAATTTTTTCATGTAAACAATTCAGTCAACGTATTAAACAATCTCTTTATGTCCCTTGTTATGGCTTTATCAGGCAAGCAGAACAATTTCAAGGGAATCTAAGAGTAGACTAACAATAACAATCACTGTTCAAATTGTGCTTACTGGCAGTTCACTAATTTATATTTAATTTATATCAAGAACCAAAAGTGAAATAAAGTGGGAACTGTTTTTGTCTTCTTAAAAAAAATGTGTCTTTCCATTTGTGCAAAAAACGTTTATATTGGTAGATTTTTGGGTTATTTTCACTATAAACTAACATTCATTTTAGAAATTTTATTTTCCTATATTAAAATAAACAGGTTTGGAGTACATCACAACATCAACTTTTGTACTGAATGTGTACCAAGCCATGCCAAAATGCATAGAAATTGTTAAAAATCAACCACAATTTATTTATCAAATATATTTACATGATATCCAAAGAGAAGACTGCAGGCATAATGGAAATCTAATACATATCTTTAAACTATTTTAGCAACTTCAAATTTATGGTGCTTTCATAAGTGTGCTAAATAAAATATGACTTCTAGAATTTTTTCAGAAATATAAAATAAATACATGATTAAGGAAGCTTTTGATAATGCATATTTTAATCTATTTAGTTGCTCTAGAGATTTTACAGAGGTAGGTAAACTAAAGCTCTTTATAAATCATACTTATATAATATTTTAATATAGAAGCAGAAATGTTTCAGGAAGACATGGATGTATTTTAAACTATGCCGTATGCTGCAGACATCTCTGTAAGATTTTTACAATTTAATCTATGATTACTTAAATTGCAAACACAAGAGTTGTTCCTTTTGAGCTGTCGATCTGAAATCATTTGAGAACATCAGAAATACAATGATTCATAAATAAATTATACTGTCCAGCATTTTCAATATCCTGAGATTTGCTAAGTGTACATTTTACAAGTGTAGTCAAAATTACAAGAGATTTGCTAATCTGATTTCAGTACATCTCTATGTACTAGAAGCATCCCCTCTCCAAATGTAAATAAAGTACCAATACCTGATTCTAAGAATCTTATTAGTTGAAAAAATGAACTGCATCTGGGAAAGCAAACCATGATCTACTATAGTATAACTTTAGACTTTTATAATTTCTGAGATATCATAGAACACAGTATTTTTTTAAATCCCTTTAATTTTTTTTTCCTGGGACCACTAACAAGACATGCTAGACTGATACAGGAAGAGCAAAAAACTCATATAGGTCCAGTCTCCTTTAGTTAAACATCTAAAAAAGAAATAAAATACGTATAAAAGTCTGCAAACACACATGCGGATGTGCACATGTGTGTGTTATAATTTAAATGATTTTTTAAATGAGTCTTGAGGCTGTGTTCGTTTACTAGTCCTCCTCTGCTAAAGTTCAGGTTGGCAGTGGCTGTATTTCTTTTCCAAAGCCCATAGGTCCCATTGGGTGGCCTCTCATATTTAATCTATTTCTAGGTTCTACTAACCCCTCTCTGGCTTTACTTCTTTAGGCCTACAGGTGGGTAAATGTTCTCCTATTGTTGCTAACATCATCAACACCATTGTATTCATTTGTCTTAACCTTGTACACCCCTTTGTAAATTACTCCTTCATTCTCTATCATCATTTACTTCTTTTAGCCAGCTGTGTGTTTCTTGCTCATCCACAGACAGGTAAGTACACAAACTGGGATCATGAAGTATCTACTATAAATCAAACATGTATTTATCACTTAATATAATTTAATAAAGGGCCAAAGTATGATTTCATATTATCAGAAATTTAAAATCTTTTGGAGGAATATATATATATATGCATATATATTCATTTTATGTCAAAATTAAGATATTTGCTACATAGTGGCATTAATTCATCTTCTCTATTAAAGATAAAATAGATTATTTTTTTTAAATTACTGAGCTGAGAGTATTGCTCATTAGCAGAGCCTTTCTTTGTGTTTCATCTCCAACACTGCAAAACAAATAAATAATTGCTTCATCAAAAGATAATTTTCTTTTGAAAAAAAGCAGTATCAAGATTTGTTTTTTTATAACCAAGTGAAATCAGTATAATTTGGGTATATATTGATTGATCATAAAACGTCAGATAGAGAGCAAGGAAAACCAAAAATTTATGAATAAAAATGTTAATTGCAATGATACATAAAATAGCCTAAATGTGTAGCACCCCTAATGTTCAATATTAGAAAATAAAAAGATACTATAGGTCATATTAAAAAGAATATATACATAGATATACAGCAAGCACTATAGCTTGGTGTCAGTCTGGGGACACTGTAGAAATGCTGCTTCAATCCAAATAGATGCTGATTTTAAATGGAATATTCTTATGAAGGTATACCCACTCAATGCCAACTGTGTAGCATAAAATATAATAGAATATTATGGGACAATTTAAATAATTAAATTTTACCATGCAAAGTTAAGTAATCAAAATACTTCTATTAAAGAAAAGATTGCCTAACGAAAAGATGTGTTTTCCTGTAAGTGGTTTTCCCCCTATTCTAAAATTGCAAATTTACAATTTCCTTTAGAAACCATATATTATTTTTGCTAAAAAGGAAACCCACGAGTAATAGCAGTTACAATTTAGGCATTCTTAATGGAATTATATGTGTACTAACCATACAATTTAACTAAATTACTATTTATAAAACAAATGTGTAGAGAATATTTTTAATATATCTTCATACAAATCATTTCATTTTAAATGCACCTCCTATAAAATCACATCAACTGCTAAGAATCTCTGAATTAGAAATCAAAAGCTGTAATCTATGTATAGCATTGTCCGTGTGGGACAGATAGGAAGTTACAGGTAAGGAGATAAGCATGTGACCAGATGTGAGAGAAGAGAACACAGTGAGGAGGTTTAACACTGCTTTTGAAGTTTTTATATTGAAGGAACATGGAGATTGTAGGGCTTATTTGTTCATTTATCAGGATTTACATTTAAATAAAAAAATTCTTAAATACAGTAACCCAGCAACTGTACTGTTAATGTCTCAATAATGCTAAGGAAATACAGTTTGGAACACATCTCAGTACAAGTTTAGATTCTACCACTTAGTAACTGTAAAATTTGGCACAAACAACTTAAACTCTATGAACACAAGTATCAATATTGAACTGAAGTGTCTATATCTCATTTAGCAAGTAACGAAAACGAGCTCAAATGTCTTTTGGAAAGATTTAACATGATATAGCATGTGTGAAATAGAGTGTCTAAGGAATTATAATTTATAAATATTTAATCCCTTTTCTAAGTTTTGGAAATAAATTATAAATGTCACAAAATATTTTATTTTTATAATACTCAGAAGAGAGGTATTTTTACGAATTTTAAGGCTACATTTTAAATTAATCAACCAATTTTTGTTAACTGATTCATAAAATTATAAATATTTATGTGGTGCCATGTTATATTTTGATACATATATATACTTTTTTTTGCTTAAATTCTTTTATTGGTACATCTTAGGTATACAATACATTTACATTTATCATTGGGTGCTTGTACCTGTACATGATGTATCTTGGTTCTTATTTTTTCCCCATTATACTTCTAATGTTCAAGTCAGGGTGAACATATGTGTCTCCTCAAGATTTGTCATTCATTTATGGTAAAATACTCAAAATTTTTCTTCTAGTTTTGTTTTTGAAATACATGGTAAATAATTGGTATCCACAATCACTGTACTGTGCAATAGCAAAACAGAACTTATTTCTCCTACCCAACTATAATATACTGTCCACTGAACAACCTCTCCCCATCCTACCCTCCCTCCTACACTACAAGGCCTCTGGTAACCTTTCTTCTGTCCTCCACTTCTATGAGATCAACCTTTTCAGAGCACTAACATGAGTGAAATCATGTTGTACTTGTCTTTCTGACCTTGGCATATTTCATGTAGCAGAATAATCTCCAGTTCCACCCATGTTGTCACAAGTGATATGATATTATTCTTTAAATAACCTACTTTTTATTTTTAAAAATGGCTCAAATTCAGGACAACTGAAAATATTTCAGATGAAATAAATTTACCTTTCTACCTTCTTGGTACTGAAATTATCTTTCTGCTTTGAGTATGCTTTCAAAATTTCAATGTTCTTTCCAAACTATTTAAAGTTGAGGTTAGAAGATCAAATTCAACCTTGATTTCAAATATAATTGTCCTAAACTTTCCTAAGACTGTAAAATAACTATTGTTCTTTAAATACATAGGTCTTCATAGGCTATTTGCAAGCATCACATTTAATTTAAGTTTGTTTCTTGTTGCAATAAGCATGCTTTTCTTTGACAAAAGAGTATTCCCTCTATTACTTCCTTGACTTGTTTCTAAAATTTATTCGGTAATTGCCTTTTTACTATAACTTTCAAAAAATGCAGTGTGCTTCACTCGTATACTATTATTTTCTTGTATTAAAAAAGAACTCCCAAAGAAGGACTATTACCCCAGATGCCACTTATGTTTCTTATAATATTCTATTTTAAAAACACAAGTGTTAACACTTCACTGAGTATAATGTAATAAATTTCTAGGAAATTAAAGACAATATTATTTGACAAAATTCTAATTAATTGCTTGCACAGTTAAATTTTTCTCATCAAAATCCTCTCAAATACTTTTCATCCAATAACTTCTTACAAATGGATATCTTATTTTAGGTAGGACAGTATTATATTTAATGCTGGGATTAAAGGTTTTCTAAAGTAAGAGAACAAATAATAATAATAATAATAATAATAATTCATTTTTGTGAATTATTTGTATGTTCAACTAAAATTTGTCCACCTGCTACCATATTGGATATACCAGTTCATGTCTAGAGTCCATTCAGTCTACTAACAGTTCATTAAATACTTTTTGAAGTTTATCAAATCATAAATAACTCAGTGGACATTCTGCATTTTAAATTGTATGTGTATTTTAAAAGAAAGTTCAACCATTTACTTAAATGAATCTTTCTTATTGGTAAGAAAAACTAGCCTCTGACTGGCTGCTCCTATCTGTAACTCTTTGGTGTTAATAGATCTGAGTGCTTTTTCCTCTTTCTTTGGAAACCAACTACTCTATACACACTATTTGGGATTAAAAAAATTCCAAGTCATTTTACAGCACTTTTGGAGCCTACAGGAACAACAAAGCAAATGTTTACTGTACCAGAGCCTGTGCTGCAGCAGTGGAGATGTTTTTGCCTTGGAGCCACCCATGCACTGAAACCTCTGAAACTTCAAAATGACCATCAAAGGTCTGCCCACACCCTACCGAGGTCCTGAGTTACACAGAACATGCCGAATTACCCAGCTACAGACAGGCAGGTCTGCCCATGCCATACCAAGGTCCTCAGTCACATAGAACACACTGAATCAGCCTGCTGCAGACAGGCAGGTCTGTGCACTCCCTACCGAGGTCCTGAGTCCCATGGAAGATGCTGAATCACCCCGCTGCAGACAGACAGCCACCTGGTTCCACACTACAAAGACACAGAGGACACCAGACCACCAGACCAAGGTACTGAGTCCTGCTGCTCCCAGCCCAGAGGTAGGGGCTTCTGAGCCACTGTCCCACTGCTCCTGGTCCAGAGGAAGGGGCTTCCCGGTCACCATCCCTCCTGCTGTTCCCAGCCCAGAGGAAAGGGCTTTTGGCCCACCTTCTGTCCTGCTATTCCTGGCCCAGAGGAAGGGGCTTCTGGGCCACCATCCCTCCCACTGCTCCCAGCCCAGAGGGAGGGCCTTCTGAGCCGCCATCCCACTGCTCCTCGTCCAGAGGAAGTGGCTTCCGGGCCACCATCCCTCCCGCTGCTGCCAGCCCACAGGAAAGGGCTTTTGGGTCACCATCCCTACCGCTGCTCCCGTCCCCTCTCCCAGCTCAGAGGAGGTAATCCGTGCAGGCACTAACAGCCCCCCGCCCCAGTCGAAATGAGAAAACACATAAATAAGTCTCAAAACCAGACTTCCAGATCACCTACAGCAACCCCAAAGGGA
>NW_004624762.1:22773965-22854385 GCF_000247695.1 Heterocephalus glaber | reverse complement strand
AAGGAATGGGGAAAAAATAAGAACCAAGATGCATTATGTAAAGGTACAATTCCCAATGAGAAATGTAATTGTGTTGTATACCTACAATGTATCAATAATAGAATTTGATTAAAAAAAAAAAGAAAAACTTGCCTCCTGTTTTATTGGCCTGAATTGCTTCTCATTCCTATCATTAAACCTCTAAAAGGCAAGTGGTATGGAAGCATATAAATGGATTAAATGAAGTAGTGTATTAAATGAAGATTCATTTTCTGTAACATGGAGTAGGCTCCTTTTTCTCCTAAAGACAACTCTGAAATAGTGTTGATAGATATCTGAACAAAACCAAACTCGTATTGGAATGGACCCAGGACTGCAGAACGGTTAGGCAACCACTGGTGTCTCTTAAAATTTCACACACAATAAAACATTCAGCAACAATGATTGATAAGAATTTCTTCTAGCATCTTGGTATCAAATATGGCCAGAATTCTTATGGATTTTATACCTTAATTCCTTTTAAAGTTAAGTTTTAGAGTCTTTTAATGTACTTACATAACTGATGCTTTAGAAAAGAATAATTATTTATGCTTTGTGGTTTTTGTCCCATAATCTGTGAAAATAGAAACTCAAAAAAGCAAGGTATCACTAAACAGTATTGGGAAATTGTGATTCCACAGTAAACCTTTTATAATTCAGGCATACTAAAAGCAAATAAAGAAACTGAACATTCTAAAGTATCAAATCACTGTATCTTTAAATACTTTTTCTCAAGAACAGGGGTAACTCAAATTGGTCAATCCTAAATTATGATTAATTAGGTCTTCAGCGGAACAATATAAACGAGACTAATTTAAGAGTACAATATCAATAGTTTTCAGTAGAAGAATTGATAGTGCTCATTAAGAGTTTTATATAATTTTTTGAATCATGATTACACTATTGATTTACTTAGCTATCTCCTTTATCAGGTAAACTTCTCCTTAGAATCTGGTCATATTTTATAAATTTTGAATGAGTTATCCTACTTAATTAACTTTTTAGCACAGAGTGATATGGTAATGATATTTAAATATAATATTATTTGTTTATGTGTTTTTCAATAAAGAAATTTTTAAACTTGGGCATTTAGCCATTTTTAATTCAGTCACAGAGGCCCAAGGGAAGAAAGTGGATTTGTAAAACTGAGTAAAATTCACAACCTAGGAAGTATCAGTTATAATCTGAAATAGTTTTTATTCTCAAAGAGAATAAGAGAAAACTCTTAAGTCAGTGATCACAAGCCACTTTTCAACCTCAAATGTGAACCCCCTTCTAATTATCAGAACTAAACATAAGTAAATAAAATGACCAATGTCATGAAAATGAAACAACTCTTCCCCCTTGCTCCCTAGTAAAAATGAACAGTAGCTAAAAAAATATTTTAAAGGCTCGCCCATAATTCCAACTGTCACATTTAAAAATGGCTATTCTAACAGAAAGACGTTTGTAATCTTACATCCATACTGCTCAGCAAAATGTACAGAGGAAGTGCTTATTAAATATTTATTTTATGAATTTTTTTTTACTAATTTATTCTCGGTAGTTCTAAAGCCAAAATATAAATGTGTACAAGAGCTCCCCATGATCTAGATCCTCACATTTTTTTATCCCTCATTATTATTCTCACAACATTTTGAATATGTCCGCTGCCTTTCTTTAGCTTTCCCGTACCATCAAGTGCTAATTCAGATAATCTTCCCTATTGACTTCCAACAGAGACTTTAGTTGGTTATCAGATTCTGTTAGAGCTGACAGGCACTAAAAATCTAAAATTATCAAGTTACTCGAGGCTGTAAAATAGTGAGAGAAATACAGATTTCCAGAGTTTGCTCTTTTCTGTGTGGTCAAATTTTAGCCTGCATCCTGTCAAGCTATGACAGTTTTCCATTTACTGCAGAAAGTGGCTAAAAGGTTTTATGGTGGTTGGGTAGATGTCACACCACAATCAGGAATTAACTCAATACACATCAGAGGCAAAGCTTTCAAAAAGAATTTGAAGCATTGAAAATGCCAAGGGGGCAGGAATAAATACCAAGTGCTGTCAAGATATATTTTAACAAAATTTATTAGAAAGGGAGTAGGAGATGTGTGTGAAAATAGATAGTATAGGGGAGTAGAAGTACCACATTTAAATCAGCATTTTTTAAAATTTGAAATTAATAAAGTCCAACCCACAAATCAGACACTTTAGTAAGTATAATGTCCATAGTAGTGATAACTTAAAAACTATACCGAGTATAAATAAATGGACAGCAATTTATATGCAAAGTAAGAAAATTGCATTTATTATAGAAATAGGCTGAAAGCAATAAAATGCATAATATGCTAAAGGAGGCATTAACTGTAGAGGAGGAGAGCTATATTCTCAAGAATTCATTCATTCATTCATTCATCCAAAACTATAATTATTCTGTTCATGACATAATTGCAAGGTCTGTATAATGATGACATTAGATTAAGTACAGTTAAATTTCATAGCATATTTCTTGATCTGGAAATAGTTTTTCTTAAATGAAATTAATCTCCAAATTTAACAAAATATCACTTTTATTGATAGAAGATTATGACTTTTAAAACAAGTTGTTGATATAAAAGAAAAAGGCCAAAGAAAGCAAAACCATGCTATACAGAGATTATACCTGCAATATATTGTTTTAGCAACAATAAAATTACTAAGTTTTCATAAATAAAAATAAGAAATTAGCGTGACTACAATTTGTGAAGTATCTACAGACTACCAATTGCACTTTATAGCAAAATTAATTTGTTAACTTTCAGGGTTTCTTTTCTTTTCTTTTCTTTTCTTTTCTTTTCTTTTTTAGTTCTGCTTTCTTTTGGCAGTGCTATGGATCTATCCTAGGGCCTCATGCTGGTTAGGCAAGTGCTGTACCAGTAAGCCACATCCCAACCCCCTCAATCCAGTTTTACAGATGAGAAAACTGAGGCTCAGAGAAGTAAAAAAATTTATAGGACTATACTTTTAACCAGTGATTTAAACTTAAATTCTCTTCAATTGTAAGCCTCATACCCTTCAGTAAAAACTATGTTTAGGTAATTATCAATTTCATTGGCCAGTAGAAAACTTAATGACATAAATATACATCTGATTTTTACTATCAAAGAGCAAGCAATCTAATTATGGTCTGGTGGTTATATTTTAGTGTATTGTAATATATTTATTTCTGAGATATTAAGTCCTCTGTACCAACTGCTCTTTAAAAATATGCTCATGCTTACTTTTTGAAAATTAAACAAAGCAGTTTAGAAGTTTAGATACAAATGAAAGTTAACCCTAGCTTAGTTACTTTCCATTCTGGCTTCTGCAGGTTACTGTTTGAAACCAAGGCTAGTAGTAACAGCCTGAGAAAGATATTGGAAGAATTGTTTAAGACGTAAACTCTCTTGTTCAACAAGGAATGCAAGAAAAATTGTCTAGATTAAAAGAACATGGAAACAGACTATCTTAGTCCATTATTGTGCCTTTGCCTCTCCTTTGTTTCTTTAGTTTCCTCAAATCATAGCTGCTTCTTTAGATGACCTTCATTATAATCTAGACAGTCACATTGACATTTCTCCCAGAAAATCAGATAAAGCACAAATTTAAAAAGACTGAGCATGGCAAATAAAGCTGACTTTGACCATTATAACTGAACAGCAACCTTGTGGATGCGAAAAAAATTTATTCTAGTTACGTAGTTCAGTCTCTTGAGATTGAGAAATAGCCAATTATGGCCCATGGGCCAGAAAAGTGACTGATCAATTTTGAAAACATGATGATAAAGTAGTGAAGTGAAACAGATTCATCTCTCTTTCCCCCTTACAGGTAGATGTTGATTGAAATAATGAGAGATTTTAAAAGCTGACACAGAGCCTTGATCTCTTCTTTGATGTTTCCTGCCTCTTGTCTACAACTTTATTCTATAAAATATGGTCTGTTAAAAAGCTAAAGAATAGTTTCTGCTCACTAATGAGTATTAAAAAGTATTTGGCAAGAGGAATTTTGTACATTGACGAATGGAAACTGAACAGGATGTCCAATGATTGCTATAGGAAATAGATATTCTTTTACATTGCCACACTAACCTGCTGTCTGTTCGCTGACCCTGCAAACTCTCATCAGGTGACTTTGGCCCCTACATTTCTCTGTTTTAGAATGCATTACCTCACAGGTTACCACTAGTGAAACAATCTCTCTTGTTTTAAAATGGAATAGAAACTGTCTTCCCATCCTCCCAGCTGGGAAAGTCATGCCCAATTTCACAGCACATGGTACATCATCCCTCGATTACTGTTCTGTACTGTGGTATTATGTGGATTTGCCCCTGTCTGCTCTAGACATGGGCTTCTTAACTAATTTTGTCTTGTAGATCCCTTTGGCATCTGGTGAAGCATATGGAACACTTCCCAGAAATTTTAAAAATGAGCAAAATGAAAATAAAAAGCATATTGTTTTGCACAGAAAATTATTTGTGCTATGATCTAATTAATAAGTTTTAAATATAGCAATATTAATGTGATTAATAATCCACTATTTGTAGGCATAATAATGAGAAAAATTCAAACTAGTGGTTAGTACATTAGCCACTAGTATATGTTACCAGATGATTTTTAAGATATCTACAACTAGGATTTGATACAAAAATATTAATAATAAATTTACAGATATTGCTGATACTCTAGTTTGTTACCTATCTTACTAATTGGAAAGTGATGCTAATTTTTAGTAAAATGTTCAAAAAAATAAATATGTACATTTTTTTCCTATATTGGTTCATGTATTCCAGATTAAAAACAATGTGTTTTGCTTGTATGACTCAGGGCAGGGCTTTTGATTTGTTTATCTTGGTGTCTTTAAAACAGATGATAATCTCTGGCACAATCCAAATTTGTAGAATGATAGCTGATTGTGCATTTAAGGTTCATGTGCCAATTTTATAAATGCCTTTGTCATATCACAAAAATGATGAAATTTGATATCATTAAAATAGTTTAATTAAACTTCCTCATTAAAATTATAATATTTTAAAATTAAATTTTGACAAAATTCATTGGTTGATAGATACCATATATTCAGCTATGTATATTCTTTAGTTTAGCAACATATGCTTAAAAAGTAGTATTATAAGACAACTGTAACTAAGCCATTTTTTGATTGCTATATTTTTTCCTCCTTCCTCCTAAATCAATAGAGAACCGTGAAGATGACAGTGCTGATGATATTGTCCTTGTATTCAACATCAGTTTCCCAGGAACATAAAGTTCTAACCATAAAAATTAGGCAGTCACTATAACACATACTAAAAGATCAGAGAGGAAGTATCAGTACCAATCGTTCAAATGGAAAAGTCTGATACTAACAATATTAAAATATTGAAAGGCATTTAAATATTAAATAATATAGGTGAGAAAAATAATGCAGGTGAGAAAAAAGTACTTACTTTCCCAACTCTTGGCTACTTCCTTGTTATAGTAGGAAGCCTGGCTCCACATATAGCTCAGTAGTAGAGAAGACTCTGAGCAAACATGAGGCTCAAGGTTCCAACATCAGCACCAAAAAACTAAATGAATAAAGAGCTGGACATTTAGATCAGTTTAGAGTCCTTCCTGGCCCATGTGAGGCCCTAAGTTGGATCACTAAGACCACTATGCCACAACAAAACAATCAACCAAATAAAGCTAAATTCTAAAACATTTGTGCAAAATATTAGCCTTCTTCCTGCTCACCAAAGAATGATGAACCTAAAATTAAATGATTCCTGATGTCATGGAGCTGGTGCTCTAGTGCTAGACACAGACCTTAAACAGTTTCACAAATAAACAGCCAACATGCACAAAACCCTGGGTTCCATTCCCAGCACAAGAAACAAATAAACAATCAAAAAAGAACCTTGCCCAATACTTATGGAACAATATGAGCCTACTATTTGAATGTCTCCTAATAATCTAATGACTAAAGTCATATAAGCCTATGATTTATGATTAAATTTATCAGCATTCAACATTTTTTATTTTTAGCAAAATACTTGGTATACCCATGGGTGACTATGTTATTTGATTTGATAAAATTAGACAATAAACAAATTTATAAAGATTATTCCTCTTAATATGTTTCAACTACATAATTTCCAAAATAATATAATTCTGTAAACTAATGTAAAAAGCACTAAATAGAATGAATATCTCAATAATTTGCCAAATATAAATCATATACATCACTAATATTATATATAAGTGTATAGATAATATATCATTTTACACCATTACAGAATTAAAATGAGTTTGTTTTCCTTTTTCCTATCTTAAGATTCTAAATTCAGAAAGTTTCAAAGGGATTTTATAATGCTGTAGTGCTGATTATTAATACTAAAGGCTTTAATAGTTGGTTGAAAATTCTGTGCTTTTTCAGAAATTAGTTTACAGAATAACTGTAAATGCACTACCTTGTTTCCCTTTGAGTTAAAAAATAGTTTTGGTAAAATATGATCACATATCCTTACAAGTATAACTTGATCATAATCTCTCTGTTATGATTATTATCTTACATATTTGACTCATCCACAAAAGATTTTATTATAAGCACTGTAAGAAATCAGTTTATTGCATAGCTCCAATAGAATATTAACTTTTCTACATTTAAAAGTAACAATGCTAATTGTACATCAAAAAAGAAATATGTTGGTCACTGGCATTATATTACCCATATTATGGCTAAATGTTATTTTGAACTCAGAGCCACAAGTGCAGTACTCAACAAATTGAGAAAATATTCTTTACATGAACATTTCATAAATGAGTTAAAGAACAAAATAAAAGCTAGATACTAGGAAACAGGGTGCCATTTTTTGCAAAGAGGAAGGGGTCCAAGAGATGAAGGAGGGGGAAGAATGGTAGGAGAAGAGGATGAAAAAAGAATTAAGATGTGTTATGTACATGCAGCAATTCCCCACAATGAATGTAATCATTATGTACTGCAAATATATACTATTAAAAATAAAAATTTTTAAAAATAAATCTTTGAACATAATCAAGCTCTTAATATATTTCAAATCAGAAAAGAATCATCAAGTTTGTTTTCTTTCTAGTTTTAGTAAATAAGAAAGACAATCGCAAAGCAGGTATTCCAAAATATGAAACAAAATTATCATTCTTGCCAAAAAAAATTCTTCTAGCATCTGTTGCAACACAGAGCTATTATAATGCAATTAGACAGACTAAGGACCAGATGCTAAAGAAGCAAAATATAAAAGATGAAGCATGGTATTATTTTGGTTAATGAACTTAATTCCAAATGTTACAGAAGTGACTCATAGGCTTCCTTTTTTCCCCAAAAGATCAATTGTCACATGTACATGTTGCATTTTAACATGATGTCTGTGTAATGTAATGAGAAAAGTAGATTCTTTCACACAAAAATAGATGTTTTAAAGTGACTAAACTGCAGACATAAAAACAGATGAATTACTTAGAATAGTGACTATCATTAAATTTATGCCTCAAAACTTTAGGGTTAGTTTATGCTATTTTTATGTAATATAATTCCAGGAGAAATGATCAAAACAAAATATATTCTAGAAATATTTAAAATAAAATGTTTCCTCTACTGTTCCCAATCTGGTTTTATTGTATAAATGAGATTTAATGCCAATACAATCCTGAAAATACAATTCAAATACTACTCAGAGAAATGTGTAGGTAAGTCAAAACATTTTAGTATGTCCACATTTTGTATTTCCATTTATACAGTTGTTGCCCCAAGTACTCATTGTTTTGAAAAGAAAAGTCTTTTGCACAGCAAATTCATTAAAATAAAGGTCCATATCACACAAAAAGAGCATGATAGAAAACAGGAGAAGAAAAATAAGTAAAATAAGAACCTGACAAACCAGATTTATTTTTATAAGTGGAGAATAAATAAATGTGGAAGTCTTTATTAGGCAAACGTAAATATTTTTCCAGACATATAAGAGAAGCTTCACTCAGGAAGTAAAATCTGTGTTTTATTACCACTGCCCATACTTAATAATTTTGCAAGTTACTATATGATTGGACAGCCTCGATGTTCTCAGATTCCAATTCCCAGGGATAAACGAACAGAAGAGGGAGATACACTGATATTTATCTAGCTACATTTGTTAGTCTAAATTTAAAAAAATGTTCCCTAAAGGTTCTGTATCTTCATTATATATGAATACCATATTTTCTTTATCCATTCATCTGTTGATGGAGTACTACTCTAACATAAAGTTAAACTTGAGTCATTTGTAGGAAAATAGATGCATCTCAGGATCATAATTTTAAGTCAAATAAATCAGACACACGAACATAAATATGGCATGCTTTCTCTTATATGTGAAACCCAATACATAAATAAATTAAAGAGCAAAATAAAAAATAGATTTAAGGAAACAAGGAGATAGAGCTTTTGCAAAAGGGAAGGGGACTAAAAGATTGAGGGACGGGAGAGGGAAGTTAAAGGAAGGGGATAAAAAAGAATTACTTGTACCAATGCCCCGTGATGAAAGTAATTTTTTTGTACTGCAAACATGTACCACTTTAATAAAAAAAATTTTAAAAGACTATCTTAAAAGCAGACACTCAGGAAAACTGTTAATATTTACAAGAAAGTAATCAATTTTGTTTAGATTATAGGAATTGATCTTTCAATAACGTAAGATTTGCACTTAGGATGAGCATTTAAAATATATAGGAAAGTACAACCTCTGTATTCGTAATGCATACAATTGAACAGGCCTTTTCTCATTCATGCTTACTACCAAATACTTGAATAAACTTGTAAAGTCCCTACCAACACGACCATATTATTTGAAATAAAAACAACAAACTCAAGAGATGATGAAAGATAATCATTTAGTTTTTTTTCTGAGATATCACTCCACATGTACTTAATTTCTTCTCAAGTGACAGAAAGCTAGAAAGATTGTGCTAAGGTCAAAGTCAGGTTACCAGTGTAATGAGGAGTCTTTGAAACAAAATCTGCATGGTAGATATTCCTTTTGATGACTGAGCCTAAATTGTTGATAAAAATGGTGAATACATGGTAATAGAAGGTACTTTCCTATTAAGACAAAAGTAGTCATGTAGTGTTTAAAAATCATTATTTAAGGCCCTACTGTTTTGAAAACAAAGAATTAAAAATGTGGAGAATACCTATTGAGTTATTTAAAAGGAGTATAAAACAGAACCTGCTTTCCACAACCTCATAAAGATTTATGGAATCAAAGATAATCCATGGGAAATAATTAGTAAGTAATTAAATTGAGTAGTGGATATAAATGATTATGTGAAACAGAGGTTAATCGAATGAAGTGAGGCATGGAGCAGTTAGAGAAAGTGTGGTAGCTACAGGACTTGCACTGGATTTTAGAAGATACACAAATTTTATAAGCAAAAGTAGATGAAGGGAAAAAAAAATCTCACAAAGAGTGAAGAGGCCTAGAAAAGGTAGAATAAGTCAGTAAACTGGCCTACATAGAAGAGAGAATATTTTATGCTGTGTATAAAGATAAGACAACACATCTCAAATCCTAAAAAATCAACATAGTTTTCTGAGAGGATTTATGTTGCTCTCAACTCAAAGGAAACTCTAGATTTGAGAATTAGCCAATTGGCTAAATTTGGGCCATGAATTTTTGTGATATAGTTATTAAAACACTATTGTTACAGTTCAATATAGCCAATCCACTATATATATATATATATACCAGACGAGTTTGATCCCTTGTACCAAAAAAAAAATAAATATAACTAAATAAATATATATATGCACCACACTATACACCATACACCATAACTATATACAATTTTGTCAATTTAAAAATAATGAAAAAATTTAAAGTAAGTCACACTAGCCTGGCATGGTGGTAAATCCTCATAATCCCAGTTACTTGAGAGGTTGAGATGGGAGGATCACTTCTGCCCAACTGTTTCAGGCCAAGCTGAGAAACAGAAAAGTCCTGTCTCCAAACCTCCTCCATAAATAAAACTCATATTCTTTTAAAAAGTTGAGTTTATACAAACAGATTGCGGAGTGGAGGTATTAAGTGGGAAAAGTGGGGAGTTATTGATCAAATTCTAGCTTTCAGATTAGTAAATATGGGGGATCTCCTATATATTGTGGCAACTACAGTTATTAATACTGTACTGTAGATTTGAAATTTGCTAAGAGAGATCTAATAACATTTTTTTTTTCTTTTGTGGCAATAGGCATTGAACTGAGAGGCTCGCACATGCTAGGTGAGAGCTCTAAAACTGAGCTGCATCTGCAGCTCTATTTTCCATGTCATTCTGAGATAAAATCTTGCTAAGTTGTCCAGGCTGGCCTTGAAGATGTGACCCTCCTTCATCTCTCTCTGGAGGATCTGGGAAAATAGATGTGTGTCACCATGACTGGCTAAGAGAGATCTTAAGTGTTCTCACCATAAAAGAAATAATGATAACAATATGAAGTGATGAATACCTTAATTATCTTGATTGTGGTAATCATTTCCCAATGTATATTTATATCAAAATATCACACTGTACAACTTGAATATATACAATTTTAATTTGCTAATTATATTGTCATAAGCTGGAAAAATGTAACTCAGAGTTAGTGTTCTATTTTACTGCCATAGCACATATATATTTTTCTCATTTTACCCTTGAAATAATTGAACTTGAAAAGCAATATTTACAGATATAAAAACTGTGGACTTCCGTGGGTGAATAACTGTCAAAGCAGACAAGGAGAATTGCAGATGGAACTCCTCTCATGTGTCCTGATTACAAACCAACTTCTATAACTTGTATTATTGAGAATCGAAAGCTTTTCTCATGAAAATATTTCTAGGATATCTGGAAACATACACTAATCAAATAGAGAAAGAATGTTCATTTTAAAAAGATTATCTCAACTTGAAATTTACACATGAAATGTTTTATACCATCATATAATATGGGGCAAAACAGAAGCAGAAATGATGAAATAGGCTTAGCATAGGAGACCTGACTACTCCTGAAGTTTAGACAATTCAGGTCATTAGTCATAGAGTCCTAAGAGAGAAAAAGTATGCCTGGTTCCACACTAGTAAAGGCAGAAGCTCTCTAATTTGCATCCCTTCCTTCTTTGGCTGAGATATCAGATGCGTTCAGGTTGAACAAGTTCAAGACTTTCACTTGAGTAATTTTAAGGAATGTAACACAGTCTGAATAGTAATTGGTTATTTAATAATCCTGTTTTCAGCCCAACACAAGCTTGCTTTACTTTTAAGAACAGAATAGGACCAACGACCTTACTCAGTACTAGGAAAAGAAACCTTCATCTGAATATAAGCTTTAAAGTCAACCTGATGTGAAATCCTGAAATACACTTTTAAAATGAACGGATTTGTGATAAAATTAATGAGAAAACTAAAGTCTCTGAAATGAAATATTTTTGGCATATGATAACCTGATTTGCTGCCCTCAACACTCCTGTGCAATTAGGTTTGCTGACCCATCTCAGCATTGCTTTCTTTGTGTCATGGGTGTTATATTAACCAAGTCAACTTGTCTATTTGTTCTTCTCTCACTTCACCTTTCAACACTAACTTTTAACCCATTTATACCAATCTCCTTATTCACAGGTATATGCTACATGCACTTTTTTGGTTTCCTCACTGTACTTCACCATCTGTAAGGGCTCCCTCACACACTGTCACCACTAATACTACCAACTCCAAGCCCCTCACCTAATATCTGTCTTTTAATATGAGCATGTAGTAATATGTCACACTTGCTCCACTGTTTGATAACCAGCCTAGCTAGACACCAAATGATTGCATAAGGTTACATGTAAAGAATAACATTTCAGGTTTCACTTCCTTGAACTGAATATGTACACACACATGCACACATATGTGTACTTACCTATATGTATATATATGTAGTTATGCTTTAAAGATTATTTATCAAAATACTGACACACATATAAATGTATATACACACAAATGCATTTATGCTTCTCTATTATGCAACCCAGAATTATAATTACTGTCTTCTCTTATCCAAACACATACTTCTCTTTGCTAGGAAAACACCAAATGATGTAGCATTTGTGCCTCAGTAAATCACTCTGATTTACCATCAACGGAATTGGCCCCTTTTCATTAATTTATTCAGCAAATATATATTAACCTACTGCTTTGTAGTTGACAATACACTTGATACTATTCAGTGATGCTCAAAGCAAATTGAAAATAGGTACGGAAAGCATCACAGTTGAGGCGATAGCAGAAAAGAGAAGCATTTGAGAAATGAGAGCATGCTGATGTAGCTGCAGTGCAGTGGGTCTGCAAACAGGAAGATAGAAGCATGAATCAAGAGTGAGTCTTAGTAAAGATACTGGATGCATCATCATCATCATAATAATAACAATATTTAACCAGAGATCAAGACAATGTGGTTTATATTTTTAAAGGATTTCTCTGGGCTGTGTTGAATGGAGTGTGTACAATGGTCCAAAAGCACAAATGGGCAAAAAATATGTTAGGAGGGGACTACTGTAGTTGCCAAGGGTAATTAAAATTAGGATGGAAACAAAAGATATGGATATTCCATGAATGTCTCCATCTGCTGTCCCATAAGCCTTTTATTCACATCTTGGTATAGCTGGCAATTTCCTATATCAGCTCTTCTGAACTTGGCTATAGCTTTTCAACTTCACAAACTGCCTCCTTCCTTTTACCTTTACTTTTTTTTGTAGTTACTAAACAAAGCAAAGTCACCCAGTGTGAGATCTCTCACTCTCCCTGACATCTTCTTATATCGTAAATGTTTCTATCTTGCTTTATGAACTCCTACAACACTTTCACTGAAAACTTCTGTAACTTTGGGTTCTCAAGAAACAGGCACAAAAATGTGCAGTGCAGCTAGTTCATCTGACAATTAATTTCAGAAAGTACAAGAAGGTACAGAAAGTGAGATAAGGGAAGAGTGGAGGCAATAAAAGGTGTGCTAATGGGCCCATTACTACTGAGGACGACTGAGGCTCAGTCTCACTGGCAAACTTGTGAGAGGTTCTGAGAAAAATGCCTCAAGAATTGTTCCTCATAGGATGAGATGCCTGAGTGCTTTTTCCAAGCACTTTCATTTCATTAAGTGTCATTAAAAGTTGGGTGCATTCCTGTAATCCCTGCACTTTAGGATTGCAAGTTCAAGTTCTGCCTGGGCAATTTAGTGAGATCTTGTTTCAAAATTTTACAAGGTGGGGGGGGGCAGGTGATACATCTCAGTGGTAGAGACTCCCTGGGTTTGATCCCTAGTACTACAAAAAAGTCACTAAAGGTCACTTCTGGTGGCAAAACACTCCTCTCTTCATGTGTATGGGTTACACATGTTTGGAAAGTAGTAAGGTCTCACTATGCTAGAATAAGTCCTCAGGCAATGCTGCGGAAAGAGATACAGGAACTCCAGAAGTAGGCCCCTCAGAAATTGCATTCAACTCAGGTGGTGAAGGAAATGTGGGGCAGATCATCAGTAACATCTGCATCTCCTTTCACCTTCACCTTCAAGACCTATTCATTTCTCCTTTCTATTAAAGCACTTCTTGAAGGAGTCCTTGTTGGGAGTTATATAACATACCTTGTACATTTTCTAGTCCAATCCCGTTGTACGTACAGTGGAAAATAAGGCCCTCAAATTCTTCAGGTGATATTTGAACTGTCATTTGAAAACTTTTTTCTGGGTTTACAAAAATGTAAAACAGAATTTGACATATTTTATATTACTTAATAATATTAAAACAAACCACAATACCTTGACACCACATTGCCATTTATCAACATGTAGCACCTTCTCACCACTTCACAGAGTCTCAAGTCTATGTCAATATCTGTTGAATTTTATGTCTCTACTCAATTGTTTTTAATTTTCAGGATTTTCAGAACAGGCTAATTGGAAATTCATGAATTAAAAAAGCTCCTTGTGTTTTAAAATACTCTGCAGAATCTTTTTTAACATGCAACATACCTGACCTTAAGTAGAAGCGCTTTTTTGATGTTGCTTTGGGATTGTTAGAAACCAATAGAAATATTTTCAGAGTCCCAGAAACCCCCAAGGTAAGTGTTTAAACCATGTGCTTCCAGGAATCTGTCAGTATTTTGGTAAATACTATCTGAAACATAACTATAAACAAATTTCAACAGCAGGCAAGCTCACAGAAAAATTATTCATTGTAATGTGTTCATATGTAGTATACTTTATTTTTAGTTTGCTTCAGTTTATGATAAACAGTTGTGATTCCAAAGGTGGTTAATCATATAATTTGTTGGATAAATGATACTGTCTACAGTAACAGACATATTCAATACATATAGTACAACTTAATAATTAAATTATTTATATAAAAAGATATGTATATAACAAAACTTCACGGTATACCATATAAATATATTCAGTTGTTTCAATTAAAAAATTAAAAACCATATACTTCAAAGTTTTTCTTCAGTGAACTAATCTAACACAGCTATCCATGATAGATATTTTCATTATCTTTAATTATGTGGCAAGATTTTTTCTCATTGCTCTTTATTCAAAGAGCTTTAGTAGAGATCACTAATGATCATTTTTATTGAAAATAGATTTGTTTAGATTTCTTGATCATTTCATGAGACCTTATGAACTCTTTAATCACTTCTCATTATGCAGACATAGTGTCTTAACTTAAAAAAAAATCTTTACCTAATGCATTTTCAAAACGATGTGAGTTTAATTAAAAAGAACTTTGCCATAGGTTCTTGAATTGGGTCTTGAATATGTACTTAAGCAGAACAAAACCTTGTTTCTGCTTTTGATAACTTTAAAAGCTGCCTAAGAAGTTAATAACAAGTGAGGACCTCTATCTAACATCTTGCTTTCTCTTCCTTTCTTTCTAAGAAACAATACTCACAATACTGCCCCCAAAACAGAGAAGCTGGGTTTTGACTGCCTGGGAAAAATCAATCTACTTCAGGTATTTCCTTTCTCCAGCTCTAATTTCAAATTTAAGTGCTGGTCCCAAATAAAATATATGAACTGTGTGTGTGTGTGTGTGTGTGTGTGTGTTCTTGTCATTGATGAGATAAGACATTGGCTTGAGCATAACAGCTCAGAAAACTGAAAAGACAAATAATTGATTATATTCTAAAAGTCTCAGATCACTTTGTAAAATAAATACAATATTAATAAATAAATAACAAAAGTCAAACTACCTTTTGTTTTCACATTCAATTAATGCTCTAATAGGGATCGAAATAAAATGTTACAGATATTATTCATTTGGGCCAAAGAAAATAGCACTCAAAATTAAAAACACATTCTTTGTTCCCCTTGGGAAAATTTTCCTGTAAAAGTCATTCATTTATTTAGTTAGCAAATCTATTGACTGTTCAGTACATTCCATGTAGACATCAGTTGCTAAAGATTCAATGATGAAAGGGCATAGAGAAGACCTAGAATGGTCTTATTTCCTTTACACAAATTTCTACTCTGAAACATCCTTAAGAATTTTCTTATTTTCACAAGTAAAACTATTATTTATTATCATAAATTTTATCTATGTTAGCAATTATGAGTTTATTTAATCACAAAAGGGAAGCTGAAAAAATCAAACTAAGTGAGATAGGGCAAAATCAATAAATAGATATGGTATTTAATGATTAGTAATAGGTTGTATTATCTAAGATTCACGTCTATTTCATTAAATTGGAATATCACTTGAAAGAAAATAATATAAAAATGTCATCATAGCTGTCAGGAATTCAAAAGCATGTAATAAGCTTGGACAAAATATAACAGACTATAAAACTGAAACAAATAACAATACACATTTTCTTAACACATTTAATCAAAGAAATTGAGAAAAGAATTGTAATAAAAATTTCTACCTCCTTAAAGACAAGTCCACCCCCAACTCTAGATTAAATTTCTTCAAAAATCAATTACTCATTTTATACATTTAATCTAAATGTTGTATTTTATTAGAATATAACAAACCTTTAAATTTTACTGGATGAAATTGACTGTAACAAATGATCATATAACTTTTAGAAAAGCAAAGGTTACAAGTTTTAAATACTTGATTTTAGTTATTAGCATCTTAAAAGAATGTTTTAATTTTTATTACATGTTATAATTAAGTAAAATATACAAGCTTGTTAAGATTTAACTTTCCAATCTATGGCTTCAGAAAACTGAGTGGGAAAATGTCATTTTTACTGACCTCAAAAGGGAGACTTTGATTTATAGTATAAACTCAAGTACTTATAACACATGGATCATGTTTTCATTTTTAAAAAATATCATCGACCAAATCCTAACCTAGAAATCTCAGAGAATAAGAATAGGGGAGTAATTAAAAGTTAAATCTCTACCTATTTAAGACCTCATGACCAACTGTTCATTTCACTCAACAGTACTTTCACTGCTAAGTAATATAAGTACTTCTAATTTCAGTGTAATTTAGTACTTCCTGAAATAGGGATTCAATATTTTACTCAATATTTTTATAATCATTAATAAAATACTTGCCTCAATTTTGTGAATGATATGCATTTATTTTCTTGTACAGTGGGAAACTTCTCCAAACAATGCATAATGAGAACACAAGTAATTAAACCAACAATGTTTGTTTTCTGTTCTTCGGATTAAGAACCCTTATTTTCTGTTCTAAAACCCCATAGTTTCCGCCGCCTGCCTCTCAAGGGCACGGTCCCGAGTTTGATCCCTGGTACCAAAAAAAAAAAAAAAAAAAAAAAAAATTCAAGGCTAAAACCCCATAGCAGCATCAGCATTTCCTGGGAAATCCATTAGAGATGCAAATTTTGGGGCTCCACTTCTCCAAGACTGAATCAGAAACTCTGGGGGTGGGACCTAGAAAACTGTGTTAAATAAGCCCTCCAAGGGATTCTGATCCCCGCTCAAGGGTGAGAACCACTGCTGTAGTCCACCTTCTTCCACATTTTGTATGAAGATTAAAGGAGAAAAATTATGGCCCAGGGATTTGAGGGAAATAATCAAACAAATAAATAGATCAGGACTATAAAAGCAAAATTTATTAAATAGGTCAATGATTTTTTTCAACTTATTTTTCTGTCTGTTCCCTCCTTAGTTCATACATGCATTTAGAGATAGTCTCAGCAATGTCAGCAAGCTTGGTGGCATAGTTCAAGCTGTGAGGGTTCAATAAATAGGTCGGTAAACACTGCAAATCAACACAGCTTTTGATGAAATGTCAAGCAAGACAGAGCTTAGCTATATTCAGCTCAGCTTGAACTCATAAACCATTAACTGGCCTCTGTACTTCCAAGACATTCTGTCTGATAAATAAAATTCAAATATAAAAATTAAAAACAATACCTTTAGAATGATACTAGTAAAAGGCAATCTGTAAGGAAGAAATGGTAACTGTTTAGTCCAGAGCAAATGAGAGAGTAGATTTGCAGAAGTGGCAATGTTTTCTTACAAAACAAGTTATGGGAAAACTTGAGATCCAAATAAACTTATAATTTGGGTGGTCTTTTCCTCCAATAGATATATTTAATTTAAAAAGGCAGATTTTATTTCAACTTCTTTAGCATACACAACCCACAATCGCCATCTCCACAATGATAGAAAAACTTTCCCAAATCAGAATGTATTTGAATTGTAATAAAAAATAATATAATTTTAGGTGATGATTACTTTGAATATAGTGATTGCATGTACTGGCAACAAATCTATGCTTATTTAGAGTTTTAGGATATGCTAAAATTAAAAAATCAAATAACATTAATAATTATTAATGATAATGATTAATCATTATGTTGTTTTATTTTTTTTAAAGGAAGCATTAAATATGAAATATTTTGCCTCTAATATCATTCTTAGACATTTCAGGTAATTAGGCAACCTAGAAATGCTGTTTAAAATATGTGTCCCCGTTAGCTTCGTAACGTGTTGTGCTTGTCTGAACATGTTTAAATATTACTGTTGACAACAATCTTTATTAATTTCTTTTTCTTTGATAAAGATAGCTTATTGAAACATATGCATGTATATGTATATATACATGTAAGTTTTTATACATATGTATCCCTATATAATACATAAGTTTTTCTATTAAGACAAAAATACTTCACCTTATTTTTCTGAGTTTATGGATGTAGTCTGTTTTTTGAAATTTACTGTAGTAATATTATTGTTTATTGGTTCAGATCTGGATCATGATTTATTTTATTTCTTCATATTAGAAGTAATTTTAGATCCCGAAAGGCAAAGGTCATAAAAGCCAAAACACCAAAAGTAGAATTTGGGCCCCTTATATCAGTGGTTAGCATTATCTTATAGGTCGTTGATGTCAAAACCCTTCCCTTCCTTCCTCACAACAAAAGCCTCAATTTAACTTTTCTACAAATAGGAGTAATTCAGATATATCCCAGAGGTTGCAAACTGACCAAAAAAGTCACCTTTAGGGAAACCTGCTTCCAAATGCTTGTGGCATTTATCATTCTTCTGAATGGCTGTTGCATTTATCTGCAGCTTTTACTCACCAGATGAGACCTCAGACATTTCAAATTCTGCGGAGGCTGGCTACACCTTCACAGGAAAGCTTTTTGCTGATTTCCCTGTTGGTACTTTTCTCTTACACATTCTATGGGGTATGATAAACCTGGAGGTAGAGCCATAGCCAAGCACAGATAAAGCAGGTACATAATCTCTGACCAGCCTCGCAAAAGCAAACAAACTCACAATCTTTTTGCACCTGTTTCTTCCACTCCGGTTGCTGTAAATAGTGAGGTGTTCTTCATAGATTCAGATTCACAGACAGCATTTTGCCAACACTCCCCTCTCACAGCAATGGTTTCTTCCCTCACAGGCTCAATCTACCTGATTATGTTCCATTCTAATCAGTAACCTCAGTTCCTCTAGTAATAACAGTGCCGTCTGCTTTATATAGGATTTCTCTGAGACTGAAGCATAACTGGAGAGGAGAATTAGAGGAGCTGATTATTATGAGGACACCTGTATTTTTGTCTAGTCTTCCTGTGAACTCGACAGTGCACTCATTTATGCAAACTGATGTTAGCGAAAGAAAGCAGAGAGGAGAAAGCATAAAGAAGAGACCGGACTCATAAAGTTGTGCACCTGTGTGATGCTGCGAGGTTAAAAAAAAAAAGACTTTAAAAATATCCAGTACGGCTCAAAATATATTTGAACTTCCTATGAAAACATAAAAAGGAAAAAGTGCTTGACATTCAAATATTTTTCTCCTGATATACTTCTGAAAATCTATTCGAAAATCTGAAACAAGTTTAAATGCAATACAAGTCACAATACAGAAGTTAATTCTTAAGGCAAATGAAGATTACTTAGGATGGAATGTAAAATTCATCCATGTAAACCGTGTTTTTTTAATAAAAGAAATAATCTGTGTAACTTACTCAAAATTGTATTTGAAGTTAAACCTTGAATCCTAAGTCTTGAAAATACAGAATTGTGCCTGGTTTGCATAATGTCTGTTTACCCAGAGCCTAAGATTGAAGTGGATTTTCAGATTAAAAATAAAACTCTTAAGTATGTCAATCCCCATTGGATCAAAGCACGCAAACTAAATTTTTTTCAAGTGCTTCATTTACAATATAGCCAAGGAGAGCTGTCATTGTCTTGATTTTTTAAAGAGTAAGTCCTTAAAACTATTGAAGTCCATATAAAGAATCTTAGAGTAACAGTTTGGGTCTTTTCATCTTAGTAGACACAGTGACTGACAGAGGACCTGCCAAACAATAATTGTTCAATACATGCTTATTTAATGCAAACAATGCAAAGCATACTTGTTATTGACACTGATATTTTAAAATCCAAGTTCTGTACTTATTTAATCTTTACATAAACCACAATTTTCCAAGGCTCCAAAAACAACTAAATCCTATTGTTCTCTTCAACATACAGTAATCGGTAATTATAAACGTTTGCTATGTTACAAGTAAGCTAAAATATGACTTTTTTTTTCCTTGCTCCTTTTTCTACTCTCAACTTCCAGACACAGAAATTTCATTTGGAGAGAACAGGAGGTGTTGGTGGGGAAAAGCTCATTAATCGTACCGTATCCCCTTGCCTACAAAGAGTACTGAATCCAAATTACTGAAGAACTAAAGAAACCTTATAGCGTGAATATATAATTAGCAGTGCTGCTAAGTGAATGGAAATGGAGGTTGCCTAACTTAATTAACTGTAATCATTACTCATTGTCATCCTGTTTAGAAAGATTAGTGGAGGATATTTCCTCTGTGGTATCACAGTAGGAATTTCAACTTCCCTTTTAAATTTGTAAATTATTATAATACAAGGAAGAATTGTCATACCCTTTTAATTAGATTATAAACATTTTTCTGAAAAAAATTAAGTTCCATGTCTTACTTTGGAGAACAGAACAAGAATGATGAAAAAATACTTTGTGAGTTTAAACTTAGAAAAATTAAGAAAAATAATAGATAATTACAGAAGTTAGTGGCTTGTAGGAGAAAAACGGAACCCTATATTTCCTATAAAGAAATTAACTCTTGACCATGGAGGAGGCAAATAACAGAATAAGATCTAAAAGAGAAATTTAAAGATAACATGGTATGAATCGGTGGCACTGTCTGATTGTGTTGATCACAACTATACAATGATGTGAGGTGTCCTAGGTGCCTTCAAGGACACTGCGACTAAGGACTGAATTCCTCTGATTTATTCTTTCAGTAGAATATATTTATAATTTGGGGAGCAGTTTTGAATGAATGCAAATCATCTTGCATTCATACCTGAGAGACTTACTAATCCAAGAAGAACAGGGCTGGCTGTGCTCCCTGTGACTGCCAGAGATTGACTTCATTTGCTCTCTGATCACCAGAGCCAAACAGGTCCATAGCAACTCTGCCTGTCTGCTAAGTGGGACTTTATGATTAATGGGGATAGACACTCTTTTAGTAATTGAGCTAAGAGTTTCAGGCATTGCATTTCAAGAATCTTTTCATCAAACCTGCTATGTGGACACTGTTATCAGTACATATGCCTATTTTAAAGAGAATGAAACTGTAGCACAAAGAGATTATCTACAGTGATCTCTGATTAGAAATGCCTATCAACTCAGTTCTGCCTGCCTCCCTAGACCAGTGTATCTCAAAAGTCATACAAGTCAGCCGTGTGTTTTGGTTAAAAAATTGATTCTGACTGGGGAGTTAGCTCAGTGGTTCTGCCGCCTCCCTCGCAAACACAAGGATCAGGGTTCGATCCTCGGTACAAAAAAAAAAAAGTGATTCTGACTCTATAATTTTAGGTGGGACCTGGGATTCTATATTTCCAACCAGTTCCCAGAAGCTGCTGGTGGTGTTTGGACAACACATTGGATAACAAGGCCCTAGACCACTGGTACTTAAATTTTGCACTTTTTAGAATTATCTGGGAAGCTTTTAAAAATTGCAGTGTCCAAGATGCACTTTTTATCAATGAAATCAGAATGTATGGGTGTGAGATTCAAGTGATTCTAGTGTTCAGCCGTATTTGAGAAGTTGTGCCCACATACTTGTTATGCTCACATTAGGTATGTACCAGAATCAACTGAACAGCTAATAAAGAACACAGAGATCTATGATTATTAAAGCAGGGATAGGGATTGGGCCTAGGGATATTTACAAAATATCCCCATCTTTCTGTCTTTCTGATATCCAATGTTTGAGAACTACTCCCTAGACTTTCCAAACCATGCTCTTCCAAATCAATCAGACCAATTTTGAAAGACAACTTTACTAGTGTAGGTGGGCGACTGCTTGAATGAACATTCTCAAGGTTATTAGTTTTGATAAGACATCCTACAGAAAATATTCCTATGTCTCAGATGAGCATATATCCCAGTCAAAGACTTCCTTTTGCTGCTGTTGTTGGCTCCTTGGTGATTATCAGCATTCTTATTGCACACTCTAGCTAAGTTGTGGGGATTTTTCTCATTGTAGTTCATTGCCCACTGAATCTATTACTTTTTGTACTTCACTGGAAAGTGTATTCATATTACATGACATTTGCTATACGCCCAGGGTAGCTATATAATTAAAAGTAATCGATTTTAAAAAGAACATAGTGGTAAGTTGAAATCAATATAAAAAATGATCCCTAAGCTCAGTAACATAACAGCCGCATAATGTATCACCTTGCAGTTAAAACCCAGTTCATAAATGATCTTCAAATCCTTTCCAAAGGCTTGTGAAGATGAGGGTCATTTTAACTAGTGACACATTTTGGCTTCAGGGAAGCTTTAGCATTACTGTTATCAGGTTATATTTTCTTAAACATTATTGTTGGCAGTGAGGAGAAAATGTGAACATGTTATGAATGCATTAGTGGTGTCCGAATTATACATCTTACAGCTAGCTCTTAAGGGCACATACTTATAAGGAATTCTTTTAACCGCTTTTGTTAACATTATTTAGTTTGTCCAGTTAGTAACTTCAATGAGGACAACTAGAAACATGTTGATGGCTCTGTACATTGAACCTTGTATGAAGGTGCTTGAACAAGTAGGTAAGTAAGGGCAAAAATCTACATCCATACTCCAATCACACATTATTGTGACATTGTCATAAGGCAGAGCTAGATTGGAAAATTCACTTTCTCTAAAAATGGGTCTTCTGAGGGTTTTACATGAAGGATGCTCCTCTGTCTAAATTTCAGTGTACCACACAAACTAGCAGAAGTTCTGGTATACTTTATACTGCATCCAGTATACACCCAGGTATACTGGAAAATACTTGAGGTTTCAGTTACAAGGCATTATAAACTAATTTGATGACCTATGGCAAGTTATTTAAACTTTTAACATCATGAAGCTTTCATCTGTAAAATAGGGCAACAATGTGCCATATAGATCGAAAGCTGGAGTTAAAATAGATGAACTAGGTCTTGAATTCTAATTCTTCTGTATATTAGCTGTATAATCTCAGCAGGCCACTTAAACTACATTTCATTACCTGTAAAATGGGGATATTAATTCCAGTTTCCTATCGCTGTTGTTCAGATATGCTGCAAGGTGTTCTAACACACTTTCTGACACAGATTTAGTGCTAAACAAATAGTAGCTGCTATTTATCAACAATGACAATAAGATTATAATAACTCACATTTCCCAAGGCTTTAGAAGAAATTAAATCAAATGATGCATATAAAATAAGCTCTTAAACTAAAAAACATCATAATGGTGTTGGAGACGGGGTTTTTTCCTTTTAGTGTATATGTTTACCATAACTTGGTTTTTGTTTTTTCGGTTTTTTTGAGACAGGGTCCCATTGTGTAGCTCAGGCTGCCTTGAACTCAGTGGATAGCCCAGGCTGGCACTGAACTTGCAGTGATCCACCTCCTAACTCAGCTTCTCCAGTACTAAGATTACAGACCTGTCCCAACACACCCAGCTTATATCTTGATTTTTAAGGAAACAGAAGTAATAAGAAACAAGTAGAGCTATGAAAGATTAGGCTATAATAATTGTTCTGAGAGGTTAGGCTTCTACCGAGAGTTGGAACCAAAGCCAGTGCCTCTCTCTCTCTCTCTCTCTCTCTCTCTCTCTCTCTCTCTATATATATATATATATATATATATATATCTATATATGATAGCAGAAACTTAAATAAAGAATACATCAGAGAACAATGTGGACTCTGAATGCACAGCTCTAAAACTAGAACTTCAATAAACTGGTGATGTGCTGAATAAATTGGAAGTAATCCCGTTAAATCTTTGTCTCTAGAGTTATTATTCCCAATAATCACATTTTTTAAACTACCATCTTGAAAATCGTGTGTCCTGAAGTCACTTCGGAGGAGCAGTAAGCTACGCATCTCCTATTACAAAAAGAAAAATGAGACCAGCCTATAAACACATTACCCAATACAGTGCTGGAAACTGCAAGCTGGGAGACATTATTGCTCAATGGAAGTCAATTTAAAATAAGACGTTACAGAGCTTTCTCTACAAGAATAAAGGATCCCAGCCATAATTGTTCTGCAGTAACCTTGGGAAAGTATACTTTTATCCAAACTATGCTATGATTTTGGCTTGTCTCCTAGGGAGGAACTTTAGTTTCTGTCATTAAGTTTAGGAAAGCCAAGTTATTTGCAGCTCTTCAGGCAGTATCTCTACAGTTTCTATAATCACGTCATGGTGCTGTGTGTCTATGTTTACTTATGATTTTAGGCACAATTTTTCATGGCCCATTTATTGTTGAATATAGTTCTTTTATTTTGATTTCATGTTTTTTTTTCTCTATGAAGTTAAAGCAAGTTTAAAGAAAAAAAAACAGTAGAAAATACACTCAGTATTACAAGGGTATTGGATTTCAGAGCTCCAACAAGACAAAAATCTATCTAGTTTTTAATTATGGATTATCAATATTAACTTTAATACTTAATAACCAAAATATCATTTACAATTGTAATTATAAGGAAATTTTGCACTGAATCTCACCACATGGATTATCTTCATGTGTTAAGTTTTGATATAAACATGAACATCTGGATGAACTTTAGCCAACTTGGGAGCTATTAGTTCACACAGCATCCTTCATCAAACAGAGCTCAGAGCACCCCTCCCATGGCTTTAAGCTTTTCTCAATGAACTGAGTAATGGAATCTTGAGGGATACCTTTAAATCCAGCAGTAGAAGCAAAAACCTTCCCCACTGATAAGTAAAAGGATATTTCTGGCAACAAACCTCATCAACTATATGAAGTATGTATCTAACTTAGTGAGCCTTCAATTAAATGCTAGTCAGTAACCCCTAAAGGCATCAACAGAGACTTAGAGTAAAATTTATTAAAAAAGTCCACAGGCATACTGCAGAAGATCCAGTCTCAGAGAATCTTGTGCTTAATACCTGGCCCTGAGATTATTTGAAAATTTCCTACAACATTCAAAACCTCAGAGTGACCCCAGTTAATAATAATGCATTTTATATTTCCAAATCACTAAAAGATTTTTAACATTCTTTCCACCAAATAAGGAAAAGTTGGTAAAATCGTGAACATGTTAATTAACTTGACTGGAATAGACCAAATTATCATGTGCTGGGGATTTAGCTCAGTGGCACTGAGCCTGCCTCCTAAATGCAAGGTCGTGAGTTTGATCCCTGGCACACACATGCAAAAAATCACATGATACCCAGTAAATAAAGACAATTATTATTTGTCAGTAGAGATAAATAAGCCCAACATGGTGATTCATGCCTGTAATCTCAGCACTCTGGGAGGCTGAGGCTGGAGGTTCATAAATTTTAGCCTAGCTTGGGCAACTTAGTGTCTTAACAGGACTGTGTCTGATAATAAAGAATGAAACCAGGGTTGATGATGAAACTCAGAGTGAAGGCCTATTACCACAAAAATAACTGAATAAATAATTTCTTAAAAACTCTAATCGTTCTAAAACCTGGCAATAATTATTTGGTAAACCCATTAATTGATAACTGAGCCTGAAAGAAAACACAACTGATTTTTCCACTTACAAGCATTATTCAGTTAATGGCATGTTTATATACTACATCACCTGTGCAAAAGCAATGCATGATATATGATACTTCATATCACAGAATACTTACAAATGATAAAATAGATTCAATTAAGTAAGTATAGCCTGGATTTTACAAATCCCCACAGGGCTTTAATGCTGCCATATATATCTTCTTAAAACACTAGTTTCCTGACATCACCTACACCAGTTTGCATAACCATAACTCTGCTAGAATACCTCCCATCCATTGTCCAAATTTCATCATCTGCCTTTCATTTTTCAACACACTAAACTGGCTTCTACTGAAAAACACTGTTTTATTGGGTTCTTTCATTAGGTTATACTATATGTAGGAAGAGAAAGACAATCTTACAGTTTTCTATTCCCTAGTCCCTCCCAGCACTTTCCTTGGAATGAATATATACACTGTATAAAATAGCATATATTTATTTCATGTTCATTAAATAAATTCTAAAATCACTAAAAACTTGAAAAATATATTAAATTATTTCTATAGTGAAAAATTAGAAAGAATCAAAATATCTACCTCAAAGAACTAGGGCTGGAGTTCCCATTTGACCTGGCTATTCCGCTGCTGGGTATTTTCCTAAAAGAATTAAAAGAATCATACCACATAGATATATGTGCACCCATGTTTATAGCAGCACAATTTGTAATAGCTAAAGCTTGGAAACAGCCCACATGCCCATTGACTGGGAACTGGATAAAGAAGATGTGTTTTTTTTTATAAAATGAAGCACTACTCAGCCATAAAGAATGAGAAACTAGAGTCATTTATAGCTAAATGGATGCCTATTGAGGCCATACTCTTAAGTGAAATAAATAGGACACACGTGTAAATACCGAATAGTTTCTCTAGTGTGAGAAACTGAAAGTGTAAATAAGGATTAAAAGGATTAATAACTAATAATTGATATTTTGAAATAGGAAAAGGTCCAAAGGTGTAGTGGTGGTGGGAGGAGATGGGGAAAAGAAAGAATGGAAAGGAAAAATTATGAGAAAAGAAAAAAAAATGGAATCGATGTCGATGTAAATAGGGAAGGGTGGAGGGGTGAAGGGCGTACAGGTAATGGGGAAAAACTAAGAACCAAGATACATCATGTACAGGTACAAGCACCCAATGATAAATGTATATTGTATACCTAAAATGTACCAATAAATGAATTTAAGCAAAAAAGTCTATCAATTAGTAATTAAAATAAGTCTGTCATGTCAGGTCTAATTAATAGATTCATAGTTAATAGACAAGAAAATGATTACAGAATACAGTAGTATCTCAGTTCATGAACAAAATTCATCCCATGATCCTGGGAAAGATGGCCACGCTCATGTTCCTAATGATAGCCATAGATGTGTTCATCACCTGATGTAAAATTTGTGAACAGAAGCAAAATTTTGCTGAATGCTTCTGTTTGCAAACTGAATTTTTCTCCAAAAGAAGCATTTGTGAACCGAGGTACTACGGTATTTAAGTATATGGGCAGCTTACAAAATTACATGTATAATACTAAGAAATCTGGAATGTGGAGCCTGAGTTTAGAATTGTATTTCATATTATCACCATGACCCAGAACAAATTATTGCATCATGTTATTGAACCAATTTCCTCATTTAAAAAAATGGCATAATAATAGTATTTATGTCATAAAATTGTTGTAGACATGGGTAACATTTAAAATATAAGATAACTGAAAGACTGGTGCATATCTAGTGCTATCACTATATATTTGTAAATAAAAATTTATGCAACAAACAGGTAACACTACTCTGGTGTAGCAAAATTATGGGCAACTATACATTCACTGTGTGTGGGGGGGTGTGTGTGTGTGTGTACTTTTTTCAGTATTGTGTTCTGGGCAGTGAATTTGCAATGTTTTGTATGAAAATAGTTTTACATTAAAATATGCAAAATGTTTACTGAAAATTACATATGTATGATATATATATAAGTAAGGGTACCAGCTGGGCAGCTAAAACCAAGAACTACTGTTGTCACAAGCAGGTTGCCTATAAAATAGTAGACAGTGCTGTCCAATAATGTATTTAATTACTGTTATGTTCTAAAAGTTTGTTTCTATTTTAATAGATATTTATTATTTAATATAATGCTTTTTATTTAAAAGGTGAAATATTTCATTATAGGTAGATGCAAATTTGTACTTCATAACTCTTCATATTTCTAGCAGTGCCTATGTCCAGTAAAACGTCAATAATTGCTTGATTGTTAATATAGTCTCACTAAGTGAAGTAAAAAAGAAATGATTTTTTTTTACATTTGGCAATGAGTTAAGAGAGGACTAAAAAGTGCAGACACAAGGAAGAAGATATAAATGATGAAAAGTTATTAATTTAAATGATAGGAACTCTGATTAATGTATAAGGCACTTCTTTCTGTATCCATGTATTTTTATTAGTACATGTTTCTAGCACATAAGGCTTATATTCCTTGTGTGGCTTTAATACATGTACATGTACTTTTGTGGGGTTTTTTTCCATTTTTCTATTCTAGGTACATATTTGCTTATTTTGCGAAGATACCTATTTTATCTTAGTTTTGATTATTTTGCATATATGTACATATATAAATATTTGTATCTAAAAATACACACACAATACCTTAGACAAGAATAATAAGCTTCTCTTTCTTTTCATCCCACAAGGGATTATTGTCATTTCAAGGCCTCCTTTGTGAGTATTTTCTCTCCTTTTTATAGCAATTCTTCAGCATTTTTACTGGTACTCATAACAGCTTCTCTTCTCTTGCTGGCTTCTGGCATCGGTTTGTTGCTATTTCTTGTTCTTTGATGTTTCTCATATCTAACTGTTCCTTTTCTCACCCTGCTTTCTGCCACATTAATTTCTCAGCTATTATTTGTCTCCCATTTTGGAGGCTGACAACTAAGAGGACAGTATCATTCTTCAATGTATTTTTCTGGCTTACTCATGAAATCACAAGCAGCTTCTGTCACAGATAAAATGTCTAGTCCACAGTTGGAAGATGAATAGCCATTAGGGAAGTAGATACTTTGTATAAATAGGAACCTTTGGACCCCTAGCTTCTTTCTCTTCCTATCACCTTTAAGGGATAGTGCTGCTATTTGTCTTTTCAAATGGCAGAACAAGAGCCTTATATATTGAGGTTTTGCTATCTATAGTTAAAAGCTACTGCCATGTATTGAAAATATCCCAGACACATTCTTGAGTCAGCAGTCAGTTCATTTCATTAATTAGGTCTTGGGATGGTGTCCTGAAGTGCTGTTTAATGTCTATGAATTTTAAGTGGGTTTGCCCAGCAAGCACATTGCTAGTATATATGGTAAGTAGGTAATTTGCTTTTAACATTATTCAAAATATTCTCAGTATTTTACATTGTTTTTATAAAGAATATTGTGCAGTTTGGTATTTTGTCTTAAGTAGAAGTTGAAAAGGAAAGAAAAAGATAGTTTTTCAGCATGCTTTCCAAGTCTTTTTAAGATGTTCAGGAGAAAGAAAATGTGCTATTTTTTTTTATCTTGCTAATTTATAGGGATTGTTTAGATACCAACTTAGATATTACATTTTTTTTTGGTACCTTTGATCGAAGTCAGGACCTTGCACTTGTGAGGGAGGTGGTGGAAACACTGAGGTAAATCCCCGGCCTAAGATACTACATTTTGATGAAAATGCCCAGGATTTATGCAGACATGCCTATTTTACTCCTCTCAAACAATAACTACTATGACTTTCTAAAAATTACTCAATTTTTGTCTCAATTTTTTGTCATCTATAAAACAAGGGGGCTAAATTTTAAGGTCCCTTGTAGGTTTAGTATGAATTATATACATTTACTTATTTATATAATATTCTAGATGAGAAATACAAATTTATACAATTAGGATAAACAGTCAGTACTACTTAACAGATTTTCCTTACACAATCACTGTAATCGTATTTCTTATGGGCACTTTCCCCTGAGATAAAATAAGCCATCCTCCACACATGGAAGTGATCTGAAAAGGTCTTCCAATATGACTTAAGGAAACTTGATACAAGTAAACAAACAAAAAAGCAAACAAAAACCCAATGGTATATCTACATCAATTTATGACTTTCTAGTGATTTCCCTGAAATTACTAACATATATGTGTGTGTTTCTGATATATGTACTGATACATATATACTGAAGATGCCAATTTTTATTGGTTTTTTTTTTTTTTTTTGGCACCAGGCATCGAACTCGGGTTCTTGCGCTTGCGCAGCAGGCAGCGAAACCACTGAGCTAAATCCCTGGCCCAATATATACTGAAATATGTATATATGTGTGTGTATTTATTTATGTCTGTGTCCATGGATCAGTATCCTTTCACCTATTTAATTATGATAGTAATTTTTAAGTATCATGTAGTAATCACTACATACTGTACATATTTCAGCTACCTGAATCTTCCAACAAACCTATGAAGAATTGTACTATTATTACCTTCACTTTTAAAATAAAGAGAGGTAAAGAGTCTAACCAACTTGTCCAAAGTAACAGTTGTTAAATAGCAGCATTGAGATTTGAACTCAACAGTCAACTTAATTCCAGAATCTATGGGCATAATAATTGCCTTTTATAATAAGGTTGTGTCCATCCATTTTCTTGTTTGCTATCTACCTTGAGATTAACAACTGATTTCTTACAGGGATGTTGAAGTCAGGAATATAGCTCTACACTGCTGAGTACAATACACGTTAGTACACTAAAACTTCAGTTCTCCTGAGCAGTATTCTCAGGGTAACCTCACTACTGATCAAACATAAATGGTTACATATTTTCTGGTACTCTTTCCAAATATATGTATATGAACCAAAAGGCAAAAATAATATTATAAGTATAGAAAATAAATGAAGATTTCCTGTACAATATTACAATTAAAAAATATGAAGTGTCTGGTTTTCAGAAGTCATAAAGAGCTTCAATGATATTCAATATGATTGGAGAGCTAGAATTGCACAAACTTTATTAAGGTGACTAGATAGAAATGCAACAGAGTTTTCATAAGTTGAATGACACTGCTACCATATATTTTTTTTTTTTTTGCAATCATGATCCATGTAAAATTTTACAGGTTTAAGAAACTCCACAAAATACCTAATTGCTCTCTAGGGTTGTAAACCAACCAAGCAGTGAATCTACCAAATCAAATCAGTGAGTTTCATTTAAATCATGCACATACCTCTCACCACCAAAAAAGGACTCATAGCACAGGAAATTAATTTACTTGCTTTGATACAACAACACAAGTACCTAAAATTTTATGTTGTGTATACTTATTTGCACACACATGTACACATATTTTATAGCAAGAACATAAACAAATTGAAATGCCTAATTAATACATAAAGATTTCTTCCAAAAGTAGAAATCTCATCAGAAAATGAAAAGTAAGGCCTTAAAATTGGTTTAAAAGTCAACTAGTTGATTATTACTTTGAGTAATCAACACTGCAGTGAGTCAAGTAGTGTCCATCACCTAAAGTCATGTAGCACAACAAGAGATTTTGTATAAAACACACCAATGGAAAAGCTTGGTTTTGAATTGCATAAGTGACTAGTTCTTGGACTCCCCATAAACTACAGATCTGTTATCTAAAGAGTTCACAATACCCTCTCTCCCATGAAAGTCGCAGGATTTGTACTTCTTAATTTACTCTCTCTCAAATATAAGGTTTATGGAATTATGTTAAACATGAAGATTAATACAAACTGCGTATTGTATACTGATATAGCTGAGGTAATTTGTCAAAAAGGGAGGTTGGGAAATATGAAATGCAAAGTTACTAATATATATATTTTTAATTCATTAATTTTATTGGTATATTTTAGGGATACAATATGATGACATTCATCATTGAGAATTTGAAAATGCATGATATATCTTGATTTTTTTTTTCTGGTCCACATTCCCCTGCCCTCCCTTCAATTCCTTTACTTCTCCCTATTTACAAAGACTTTGTTTCCATTTTTTCCTTCTTTTCCCATACTTATTCCTTTCCCTTCCTCCCTTTCCCCTACCCTCATCCCTTGTTTCCTTTCCCCTTTGCACCTTCTCTTCCTATTTCACATTATCTATTATATATTTTGATTCTTATTTACACTTTCAGTTTCTCATACCAGAGAAACTATTCAGTATTTACACTTGTGTCCTACTTATTTCACTTAAGAGTATCACATCAACGTGCATCAGTTTAGTTTTAAATGTCTCTAGTTTCTCATTTTTATGGCTGAGTAGTACTCCCTGAGCATCAGTGGAAGAGATTAGAAGATGCAGAAACAACTCCAGACACACTCAGCCACCACATCTTGGACAAAGGAGCCGAACACCCTCACTGGAGGAAACATAGCCTCTTTAATAGATGGTGCTGGAGTACTACTCAGCCATGAAAATGAAAAACTAGAGACATTTATAGCTAAATGGATGCATATTGAGGCGATACTCTTAAGTGAAATAAATAGGACACACATGTGTAAATACCGAATAGTTTCTCTGGTGTGAGAAACTGAAAGTGTAAATAAGATTTAAAATGATTAAAATGAATTGATAATTTGAAATAGAAAGAAGAGGTCAAAAGGGGTAGGGGAAGTGGGAGGGGAAGGGTAAAGGAAAGGAGGGAAAGGAAAAATTATAAGAAAAGGAAAAAATGGAAACAAAGATTTTCTAAATAGGGAAGGGTGGAGGGGTTAAGGGAGCACAGGGAATGGGGAAAAAATAAGAACCAGGATACATCATGTAAAGGTAAAGCACCCAATGATAAATGTAAACATATTGTATACCTAAAATGTGCCAATAAAAGAATTTAAGAGAAAAAAAATTGGGTTTCAACTTGCCAAAGATTAAAACTAGACCTATATCTCTCACCATGCACTAAAGTAAAATCGAAATGGATTAAAGATGTAAATATTAAAACAGAAAAACTAAACCGGCTGAAACAGAGGTTAAGTAGGACTGTTGAAGATACTGGCTTAAGAAAAGATTTCATGAATAAAACCTCAGTGGCACAGGAACTAGCTCAAAGAATCAACAACTGGGATCTCATCTTATTAAAAAGCTTCTGCACAGCAAGAGAAACCACCAACAGAGCTAAGAGACAACCTACAATGTGGGAAAAAAATTTCACCAGCTATTCCTCAGACAAAGGTCTGTTATCTAGAATATATATAAAGAACTTAAAAAAAACTCAGACCTCCCAAATTTAAAGACCCAATCCAAAAATGGGCATCTGAAATGAACAGACATTTCTCAAAGAAGTAGAAATAGCAAATAAACATATGAAAAAATGTTCAACATCACTGGTCATTTGAGAGATGCAAATGAAAACAAGGCTGAGATTTCACCTCACCCCAGAAAGAATGGCTGCTATCAAGAAATCAACCAAAAACAAATGCTGGTGGGGGTGTGGGGAGAAAGGAACCCTTCTCCACTGTTGTAGGGAGTGTAGACTGGTGCAACCACTGTGGAAATCAGTATGGAGATGCCTCAAAAAACTAGGATTAGAGGTCCTATTTGACTCAGCTATTCCCCTACTGGGTATCATCCCAAAGAATTAAAAGAATCATACCATAGTGATATATGTGCACCCATATTCATAGCAGCACAGTTTGTAATTGCTAAAACTTAGAAACATCCCGGTTGCCCATCAACTGGAGACTGGATAATGAATATATTACTAATTTAGATGCATGTTGCTATTGCCATTTATATTTATCAATTCACAAATACTGGTGAAAACGACTGTTGAAACCAGTCCATTGCACATGATTGGCAAGTGCTTTACCAATGAAATGTGCCTCCAATATTTTTATTATTGCAATGATCAAAGTTAGGTTTACAGACCAAAACAAATTGTTTTCTACAGATTTTTTGAGCATTTTAACAGAAATATGCATTTAAATTATTATTTAGAATTTTATGTGTATTAACTAAAACAACACAAACGACTTTGTTATTAGAATTACATTTTTAAAATCATTAACCCTACAAATTGTATAAAGAGAAAAGTAGTGACAGTGATAATTGTTATTATATTATTAAAATTAAATATCACAGAATCTATGCTAAATATTTTTACATGTCTGAAGTACTTATAATCATTTTTGTATTAGAAAATCAAGTCTTAAAAGATTACATATGCAGTTTAAGATCATTCTTCTTGAAAATAAGTAAAAAAAAATAAACAGATTATTCCAATGTTTATTCATAGCTCATTTGAAAACTGTATTATCTTCCTGTAGCTAGAAAATAAAATAATTGTATCCTAAACTCCTCCAAATTTTGTACACATTTCTCTGCATAGCCAGAAGAATAAAAGAGAGAAAATAAATATCAATAATACAGAAAAAAAGTTCTGTATAGATTTTAAAAAATAAAGAAATACAATCTGATGCCAAAACAAATTCATATGAAATTCCCCCCAAATTCAATATACACAGATTTAAAATCTAAGAGAAATGATGAAGATCCTAGAAACTCACTTTCTATTAAATGAATTCTTCTTCATCACCTTTGCTCATAGCACACATTCAAAACATTTTGCAATCATCAATTTAACTGTTTTGCTTTATTTCATCATGTATGAGATAACACATACCAGATGTGGATTTGGTTGTTATCTCATGTTTCTATAATGTAACATACATACACACACATACACACAAACAAGGCCAAGTAGAAAGTATGCTTAACAGAGAATATGTGTCTTGTAAACATGTTTAAATAAAACTATTCCAAAATATACTTTTCTCTCCACCTTTCTCTTTTAATGTTATAATATTATATGGATATAATGCCCACACAATTTAAGAATACATGGAAAATTTACAGAGCTATGTAACTGTGACTGCTATCTAATGTAAAACATTTTCATTAGCCCAAGAAAAATACCCCATATCCATTAGCAATTGTATCCATTCAAAAACTCCATAGACCCTACTAATCTAGACTCTGTATTGAATTTCACAATCTGTATATTTCATATAAATCTCATTTTAATGAAAATTCATAAACTGAAGTTATTAAGAAGTGAATACTAAAATATTAAGTAATATATTGAGTGCTAACTAGGGATTAGCTGCCTTAGAAAGCATTTTTCAAACATCAACTCATGTAATCTTTATAGTGAATGTATAGGGTTCTTAGTAAAGAATGAGTACCTCTTATCCAAAGGGCTTGAAATGAGAAGTGTTTGAGTTTGAATAGATAGATAGACAGATAGACAGGTGATAGATAGCTATAGATATGTAATTGCTTTTGGAATACTGTATATGCATAATGAGATGTTTATGTGATGGGACCCAAATCTAAACATGAAATTCATTTATGTTTCATATATAACTTATATACATATCCTGTAGGTAATTTTACACAATATTAAGAATTTTGAAAACTTTCACTTTGGGCATCATGTTAACACTCAAATCTCTTTTAGATTTTAGAGCATTTCAGATTTCACATTCTCAGCTTGGTTTACTATCCTATGAAAGTGAAAAAACTGAGCCACATGAATTTAAGAAATGTCCCAAGACCACAAAATTAAAAATGTACTTGTTGGGCCGGGGATTTAGCTCAGTGGTTCTGGTGCCTGCCTCACAAGCTCAAGGTCCCGAGTTCGATCTCCGGTACCAAAAAAAAAAAAAAAAAAAAAATGTACATGTTAGGATTCAAAACCAGACGCTGATTATATGTATAATTGTGAATTATACAAGTTATATTACTTTTCTTTTTCATGTGTCTTCCATCTCTCACCTGAATACTGTTTTAGCAGTAGAGTGTTGTGCTTGTAGCAATCTTTGCTAAGGTTGTATTGGGAAATAGATAACTAACATTAATTTCAGTCACAAAAACAGTCTGAACTTTAGATATAGCAATCAAAGGGAGGACAGTATGGGGTTACTTAATTGAATAAAAATTAATAAAAGATAAAAAGTTCCTCTTTCTTATGCTATTTTCCTGGATGTTTATTATGTTATGCTGTAGTCTCATACTGGAAACAGGAAAAACAAAAGAGTTGCATTTTTACTTTAATACAGATATTCTAATAAAACAGAATTATTTAAAGGCATGAGGAGGTATCAAAATATATATAAAAAGCACCTGATTATTTGATTTAGTCTCACATTTCTTAGATTCGTAGAATGTGTTTTATTTTGCTGGGAAACAAAATTAGTTCAAATGGAAAGTCTAAAATGGTATTTGGCATTTTTCTCTATTCAACAGACTTAATACTTACAATAATGAATTGAGTACATTTTATTGAATTAGTAAACACTTAAATACATATTTTATAAATGATCAAAGTACTAATTTAAGCATTTTTGGTCTTTAAAGTTACTAGCAGCCAATATGGAATTTTCTAAGTAGAATAACACGCACCAGGGAGTAATATTTGAAATGACTGTGAATTTTGCTCTCTGGATGTTCTTGGCCTTTACTCATATGATTCTCCACACCTTCTAGGCATGCAATTATCTCTTAACACCTCACAACCTGTCATCCAGTATGCCATTCCTCAAATGAAAATTGGCCTCAAGTACCATTATATACTTAGATCTTAATAATTTTAATAGAGATCAGTCAGTAATGTCTGGTGGACAAAAGTGTATATTTTACAATTTAAAATATATTTTTCTTTCTTGGTAAAACCCAAGTTATTTTATTCTTTTCATAACTAGAATAATTCTTTAAGATTACTTAACTCCTATAATTAAATTGCAAAAGTTGAAATATATCCAACTTAAAATTCAAACTAAAATTCAAAGCTGCATTTTTAAAGTTTGTGTTGCATTTATTTTACTGCATCTGCCAGAGAGTACATCACAAAATCCTTTATAGATATTCAGATGAATCTTTCCCCTAGAAATGAAGAAGGAATGCAGCTAATCTTGGGCTTTCATTGGTTTGATTACCATTTCAACTCTAAATGGCTGCATGATAATTAGTGGGTGTGGAACAACCAGTGCTGCTCAAGAAGTAATTGCCTTTACTGGGAAACAAAGTTTCTAAAGAGGCACAGTCAACTCCAAGAGACAATCAATTCAATCTTACACACCTCCCTGCCATAGTTTTAAATGGAGCAGATGTGCTAAAAAGCCAGTGAAAAGGCGGTTCATATTCTTAGGGTTCAAACAGGAATAGAATCTCTGACACTTGACTGCCCATATTTTTCATAATGATTTATTACAGTGTATCGTCTACACAGGGAACCCAATTTGGGAATTTTTTCATACCAGTTAGGTATTTAAAATCTTATATTTAAAAAGAAGGGATAGGCTTTATTTTAAAGCTAGAGAAAAAGAATATTTATGCCCTACACATTAAAGTAAATATGTTTATAATTATGCTATATTTAGATGTATTCCCATTCCTATCTATTACATCTTTATGATTTCAAATTTTAAAAATCAGAGGCCAGAAACACTAGCAATAATTAAAATTAGGGAAATGTAAAATAACAGAAGGAATGAAACTATAATAAAATATATTTTAATAGACTTCCATTTAAATGAACCATTGAATTTACTCAAACTCTCCATTTTCTGTTAGATTAACCAACAAATCAAGATGGCCTGTTGAAAGATCTTAACTAGAAAGCTACTCTTTATTAGAGTGGAATTGTACATTTTGGTGAATTAAGGATAGTTGCAAAGACGGTAGTCACTCCTTTGGTGAGATGAAGTCTTTATTTTATTTGTTCCTTGAATTTGGGCAAGTTCTGAGAGTGCTTTTATTGTAGGCACCTAAGTTAGATAGAAATTAATACACAGTTAGAAAGGGATTAGGCTCTAAAGGAAGTCAGTGAAAGATGGAGACATCAAAATTGTGGCTGGAGGCACATCTTACACAATTTCTTAAGGGATGAATGGAAAATTGAGATTATACTGTAATTGGTATCAGCCCGTCCATTAAGTCCAGATATACATCAGACACTTGGGTGGGTGACCAGAACACCTGGACCCATCCCTTCCTCAAAACATTCCTGTTTCAGAAGCCATGTATAAGCCAAGGCTAATGATGTCATCCATTTGCCCGTGCTACATACCCAGCTTCCCTACTGGATAAATATTAGCTAAATGGCTCTACTTGTAATCTTATTGGTCAATTATAGTTTGATCAACTTTGTGCCCAAATTGTGACTTTGCTGTGTAAATTACCCGTGACAAAGGGCTTTAGTCACAACATACTTCTGAGACTGCTCCTGTCTCTCAGGGCCCATTGCTATTCCCCAATAAACCTTTCCTATTGTTCACCTCCTTTGTCCTTTAGAATTCCTTCTTCATGTCCAGGTGACACAGACTCTGCAGATCTGACATCTAGCATGTTGGCAGTTATATTTCTTCTATATCACTTTGATTAATAGAATAAGGTGAAAGATACAATGTGTTGATTTTCAAGGCCAGGCCATAGAATACTGGAAGTATATACTTCCTGTCTTTTGTATCATCCACTTTAGGGCTGAGTTCACCATACTGCAGAAGCCACATAAGAGCTATAATGAAGAGATCTAGCTCACTGAATTTGGCTAATTTTCACAACTGAAACACCATACATGAGTAGAATTGTTTTGGATTCTTCTGCCCAGCTCATCTGCCACCTGAATACCATGGAGTAATCACAGTGGCTTTAACATAAAGTGGGGGAAATATCCATGGCCGAATTTATGATCAACAAAATGATGAGATATGAAAAGTGACTGCTGTTTTAACCTACTAAGTTTATGAATAAACGGTTACATAACAATAGAAGACCAAAACACATGCTTAAGTAAGAATGAACTGTGATTGTTCCCATTATTGTTGATGTAATAACATAATTGTACACTACACGCTTAGATGAAATATGAGTTTAACATAGAGATGTGTTCTTCGTATAAAACCCTCTTGAATTTGTGTCAATAACTCAGTAAAAGTGAGCTGAAGAAAAAAACAAGGTCTCTGGGTGAAGGACTTTATATAAATATTGAAAATGTTTCTTCTCAGATTGTTTGTCAAATGGTTTTCTTCCTTTTCCTTCTCCACTGCACAGACACCAAAGTGTAGAAGTCTCTAATTTGCACCAAAAAGCTCTTTAAATTTTATGATGACCTATTGCTTTCTACCTTGTAATAACCGCAAACATCATTGCTACTTCTTGTACACAGTGCACATATTCCCACCTTGAGAGCATTTTTATAAAAAATGTTTTCTCAACATGCAACAATTTTTCTCTCAGAGGCCTAGTTGCTTCCAAGTCATGTTCAAATCTTACTTGCTCAACAATATCTACCTTAACACTTCATTTATTGCTACTTCCTAGGCCCTAGTTCTCCTTATCTCCTTTTCCCTACTACTTTTATTTTCCATAGCATTCATCTCCTAAAATATTGTCCATTTTATTAACCTACCATGTTATTATGGTGCTCATGTCAGGAGTAAGATTTCAACTCTGAAGAAAAATTTTAAAAAGGAATAGATAATTTTGAAGCACAATTCTATGCACAAAATACTGAGGCTTTAAAACTATATTATTGATTATTAAGAAAGAAAACTCCCAGTTGTGAGCAAGGGCAATGGGAGGGACAGGTATGTTTTACTGTGTTTTGCTGTATGTTTTGCTGTATGTTTTCCTGTGCTATGGTGTCCTCCAGGATGGGGTTCCCCTGGGCCAAGAAGCACCTCTGTTCATGTAGGTCTGAACCGGTGGTCAAGCCACGTCTACATGACCATAGAATTTATTTTCTCGGCTACACTCTGTCACCCAACCCAGTTGGTTCCCTATTTGACACATACAAAGCATTGCAAATCTCTAGTACCAGAATTAGATATAAAAGCTGGATTTAGCAACTATAAGGCAAAAAAGTATATATTTCATTTTATATTAAACATTCATTACATTTTAATTTTAATTGGTCTCACTAATATATTTGCCCAGAATATATGCCAGTCATGATCTTTACAGTCAGGACAGTAATAGTCTGGTAGAGAGGTTATGGGCCTGTGTACCTGAAAATCAAGCCTAACTCAGGTCAAATCCTAGTTCTGTCTCTTACTTGTGATTTTACGGAAGTTACTTGTTTTTTTTTTCCAAATCCCAATTTCATGGCCCAAAAAAGCAAATTGATTTATCTCAATGTTCAATAAACCAGTTGACAAAGAACAAATTACTTCTGAATAAAATAACTGATAAAATCATCCCTTATAGATTGTTCTAATTTATAATGAAAACTAAAACAAAACATCGTGCATGGAAAGTGGTTCATATGAACAACTAAACTGGGAGCTATTGGTACTTTTGTTTTCCTAAAATGAACTATTACTTAATAAGATATGATGAGAGTGACACAATAAACCAATTAAAATATTGTCTTTAACAATAGTGCATGCCTTAAAATTATAAAAATTTTAGAAAAGTAATTAAATAAATTCATTATACTACAGATTATCCGGTACTTATGTTTGTATATTTTTGATTTTTGATCCGTGTGTATATGTATGTTTTAGTATTATTAATAAGCTTTCTTAGAAACTTAGGGCAGGGATTGTTGAATTTTTAACTTTTCTTATGAGAAAATGTTAGTTTCTTTTTATCAGAAAATGGTAGCAGCTTGTTGGAAGCCACACAGGGAGTTTTTGATGGATCTTTTTTCTCTCTTAAAATACTGCTTTTATATTGAATGTACATTATGTATGTACACAGGCATGTATTAAAATATGTTGAAATCTTCTGGAGATTTTTATGTGGGGAATATACTAGTTACTTAGTAATTCTCTAAAGGAAAACTCACATAAAGAAAACCAGCTATATACATTTTTGTAACACAAAGAAGGGTATTACATGCTGTCAAATGTATTACTATTTTATGGTCATTCCAAACATTAAAAGCTGCCTCCTCTGAGACATCATATTACTATTATAACTCACTAGAAAACCGAATCTTTGCTTCAATACTCAGTCACTTAAAACAAATGTACGAAAAAACTACAATAACGTATGGTGTAGAAATTTTAAAATGTTAAAAACCAATGACCCAATTGAGAAAACAGAAGGTAAAATATTTTTTAAAAACTGTGCATTATGAGAAGGGAAAAATTTAGCAGTTTTAAAATTGGTTCTACATTGTTTCAGTTAACAAAAGTAGATGGCTGTACATCCACTACTCACACTTGATTCAAAATTAAACTTTTTTTGGCTATACATTGTTTATATTTCAGAAAACAAATATGTAATCAAAATGACTGTATTTCCCACAATGAACACTAAGCCCTTTAAAAAAATTTTTGCTGCCTTAATAGTGCAAAATTTTCTAAAAAATAATACTTCAGACTTTAAAACATTCAAACATGTAAAAATTGTGATACTTTGACTGACCTAACAGAGACATTCTTAAGATGCACTTAAGACATAAAATTAAAATATATAACTTACCAAAAATAAACTAAGAAAATTGTTCTTTAACACAATTCTGTTAAAATTGATATTCCACTTTACGAAGCTAGCATTCAGTGAGTGCTATACTTTTGCTGCAAAATCAAATATAGTCCATCAGTTTTCTATCAATCAATACTCATGTATATTCTTAACAATTCAAACATATATGATTCTCTAAAATCAAAGGATAAAATGTAGTATAGATCTTTTTTTTCCTTAAATACATGAAAAACAGCTGCAGAACTGCACAGAAGCCTTCAATAGTAAGTAGGTCAAAGGAGGCAAATAATGAATCTAATTGATAAAAAGAAAAGGTAATTTTGATATACTATTCCTGCTAGCTATTTTCTTTCTAAAACTATACTCAAGAATTTCAGTAAAAACATCAGTTATTTTTATTGGATCCATTCCTTTCAAGTATTTTATTTTTTAAAAAAATAGATCTCCTTTGAGGATTGAGTTTAGAAGAAAATATACTAATTAGAAAACTCAAAGAAGAAAGTAGTAACATTAAACATTCAGTATCAGGTATGAGTGTTTCTAGTGCTTCTAAATTAGGAGTGTTTTCTAGTGTTTGAATTCATCCTAAATTAGTTAATAAAAAATAATCCAGAATCTTTTTAACCCTTTGCCACAAAGACAAAATGTTTCAGTTATTTTGGGCTATTTTTTAAATGAACACATAGCAAAACAAAGAGGCATCAATATGTTCTGTTTTCCCTATTCCAATTTTTAAATTTAAGTCTTGCTATCAACTGGAGTGACCTTTGATTGTAGGCATTCTTTTTGTTTCTATTTTTTGTTCCTTTGTACATCAGCTCGTTTCATTGGGTCGTTGCCAACTCATTATATTACCCTTTTAGAATATAGTCAAAGGCAATACCATGATTATAATCCAATTGTCCTATTTAAGCCAATATTGGAATTGCTCTTGTATAGTTTAAAAGGATATCTTTCCTCACCTTCATTTACCAAAAGAAAGTATAAACAATGACATTCTTATTTCAGTGATTTAATTACACTGCATTATTTATAGAATTTTCTTCTTCTAATTTAACAAAATTAGTAGAGACATGGCCTGATTACATATTATATTTCTTATTCTGGAAGTAAAGTTCAAATAAAATCTTGATTTTCCTTATATTCTAAAATTCTCCATGTAGATTCATTCATGCATCTTTATCTTGGTTTAAGACTAATAACAACAATTTTAATTTTCCATGAAAGTAATACTCCTCTCTACTTTGCTTAAAAATGTATGCCTTTATGATTTGGGAAAGCAAAAATCTCATGATTAGTTTGAAGTGTTTGGATTCCCCTTCAGTTGACCCAAGGCATTAATAATCTTCATAGCAAAAATCTGTGTTGCAACTTAGAGCCAGATTATGTTTATAAGCATTTCAAATCCAGATGCCACCAGAGGAGGCTCTGCTCCACAAGAGAATGCAGCCACTTCAAGCCAATGTTGTTCTTCAAGTATGTGGGCTTGTTAGTAACTTTAATTAAAAATCTTGGTAATTAAATGTACGACCTAATGGCAAGAACAATTGGCCTTTCTATTTTCACTTTTATTTTTCCTTTTAAAAAAGTTTTTGGGAAATATCAAAGCCTTAAACAAAGGTATGAGACTGATAAAACAGTAAGCATCCACTGTGTTCATAACAATGAAAGAAAACCTGCATGTTACACTAAAATGAATTCCTTTTCATCTTTCAGAATATCCAAAAATGTGAGCATCAACAGAAAGACAATCCATTTATTTTCATGTTCTTTGTTAAAGAGGACTCTGCCCTAATGTTCAGAAAAACTAAAGAGTGTACTTACATCATTGTCAGCGTGCACTGATGGCCAGTAGGTCTGAAAAACCCTCAGCCCACAAATAATTCAGACCTTTGGAAATTCAAAGATCAATACAATAGTGTCTCTATTTTTAGGAAGTTTACATATAACTTCCCTGCATATGCTATGTGCTATAGTGGTTGACATGAACAATGTGAGAAAGTGTAATTGAGGAGATAATACTTTGATGATAACAGAACCAGATTAAAAACAAAACAAAACAAAACAAAACAAAAAACAGGGGAAAGAGGAAGGATGGATGTTTTAAGAACAAATATAAATGATGGGCATATATTGATGATGGGCAAATCTCTGTGTATTTTCATACCTTTATTTAGCATGTAATGATTTTTTACAGTATTATCTGATACATTTTTACCTGACTTTTCCAAAGTGTGCATTACCAAATATACAATGAGCAATCTACTAAGAAGGTATATTTCTTTAAGTTCTCAGGAACTTAAAGATTTGAGTGAGACACTCAAATCCCTGACTGCCACATTTCAAACTTTTGGGTAACTTCAAGAAATTGTTACTTTCTTTTTTATGTTATTTCCAATTATTTCTTTAGTGATGAATTATGTGGTAAAAGAGACACAAAATTGATGTCAAATGGTACAGTAGCTCTAGGAGGTAAAAATCCTTAATAATGTAATATTTAAATTACTTTCTATGGTGTTTTCATATCCTGAGGTTGTTGCAGCAATTTACTTACAAACTGGGTGGTTTACAAAGTCCATAAACATATTCTCTCACACTTCTCAAAATTAGAAGACTAAAATCAAACTGTTGACAGGGCACACTCTCATTAAATGCTCTGCAGGAGAATCAGTTCCAGCCTTTTCTCTTAGCTTCTGGACTGCTAGCTGTCCTTGGTATTTTTATTTTAATTTGTGGTCTCACTATGTTGCCCAGGCTGGCCACGGTGCTCTGGAGCTCAGGAAATCCTCTTGCCTCAGCCTAGCTCCCCCTTATAATAATAACACAATCCATATTAAACTAAGGGCTTACCTTACTCCATTATGACATCATCATAACTAATTGTATCTGAAATGACTATAAACAAAGTCTTATTTTTAAGGACCCTGGAAGAGCATGATTTTTTTTGTTTGTGTGTTTGTTTTTGGTACTAAGGATTGAACTCAGGACCTTGTGCAAGAACATGATTTTTGAGGCACTTACCACATCCAGTAGACATGGTGACATAGACTCCAATGAACTAGTTCCTGTTAACCATTCAATTCTCAACTGCATTTTGTGTTCCTATATCTAACTTAGCAGACAGGCAAATAAATTTATTGAGTGAAAAGCAGTCCCTACAAGACCAAAGTAGAGAAAAGCCAGAGAGTAAACAGACAAAGATTTATCGAACAGAACAAGACATGGGCAAGTATAAAGCTCTATGAGCACACAGAAATCAAATATAACTCATTAGATCAAACATAATCATGAAAATAAAATGTCATTATCTTATGATCTCATAATGTTATAGTGTATGTATTTCTGAGCTAATCATGTATAATGCTTGGCTTTACATGCATTTTATTTCATTTTTAAATGCCCTATAGTGTATTGTTGGATCACCATGTGCATTAAATATTTCTTCTACCTTTAAGTTCAGTCATGTGTCAGTGTGAAGAACTGAAGGACTCAGAGAACCTCAAATGAGAAGCCCTTCATGTCCAGCTTCATTGGGAACCTGCTATGGGTTGGGTTTCTAGCAACCTTCTTTCTTTATTTCTTATGACTCATTTTTGGCTTTCTAATAGAGTAAATTAATTACACTCCTGTTTGACTCCCCCGAGGCTGGGACTCCTAACTGGAATAGTTCTTTATTTCCTGGTCCTACCTGTTCCAGACACCTCTACTCTGATCTTCCATTTGCCCATTATCTATGCACAGAATGGGACATTGTGACCAAACAGATAACCCTGACATGTTATTACTCATCAAAGCAGCTTAACTTCCCATCTGTTACTCAAACTTCATGTCCTAGCACCCCAGTCAATTGCTCTACTACTGGTTCATTCAGTCTCCAGAACCCAGTCATCATTCATTTGGTCTCTATGTAAACTAAACCCAATTTAAATCACATTCATCTATCCAGGACTCTCACTTCTCAATCAAACTGACATTTTAAATGTCAGATGAGTTATAGTATATCACTTGAGTGATCATGACAACATACTCCCTCACGTTTAGGGGATGAAATGTCTGCTTACATCAATATTTTTAAACACTGATGGAAAGAACTGTCAAAAGTATGGAAATTAATGATAGAAAATATCACTTAAATATTCTGTATGCCTAGAAGATAGAAGTAACATCTCCAATAATATATACACCTCAGTAATGTATTATAATGAACAATAATACTAATCATCTATCTTACAGCACACATTTTACAAATAATGTGTCAATAATATTCCTATCAAGGTTATTTTATTCCCACTTCACAGATACAGACTTAGTGAAATTCTGTAACTTTTTTGACATTATAATGAAAATAGCTTGACTCTCCCATTAAGAATAAGCAGCACCTTAGTAGCTTTGCTCTACCTCCCTACCACCTACATGTACCCTGTCTGAAAATTGCAATTTAAAAACTAAATTTTGCAACTATATAATTTTCATTCCTCACATATTTCAACTTCCTGGATTCCCTTCATATTTCTTATGTAATGTTGAATGTGACCAACAATAGCCCAAATCCACAGCCAAGAGCTTGAATGCTTTTCATTAGTCAGGCTTTGCAGATCACCTTCTAACACTTTTCCACTCACCTAACTCCTGCGCCTATGTCCTCTGTGGGCTAACAGAGACTCTAACTCCCTCTTTTCAATCCTCACTTCCCCAACTCTTAATCCCATACATCATTTTATAATCTTAAGGTATCTTCCCATTTTTTTGGAAAATTTCTTAACTTTTATGTATGTCATTTTCATGATCAAATTGTTGAAACAATAATAAAATATCACCTCCAAATTATTATACTTTGGGGAAAATAGAGGAAAGTTGCCCCTGGGATGAATTCAACTGGCAGGGCCACAGCTGTCCAGGGACAATACATTTATGTGAAAGAAGCGTTGACTTCCTTGGGGCAGACACAGCTCCCTGCCAGGAAACGTGGGTTGGATGCCTTTACAGAGGACTGAATTTCAGTCCTCACTTGCCCATCAGCTGAACATGCCTGGGCAGTGTAAAAATAGCACAAATGTACATGGCTTCGTTAAGCACATTCCATTAAAGTGAATATGGTAGAGCAAAATCAAATTTAGAAATCTATTATTCAAAAACCCGAAAGGATTCTAATATTTTCCAGTGATCTTAGATTATAAATTCTTGAAGATATTAAATATAATACCAAAGTAGACCTCAATTATCAAGTGAAAATGTGAATTTGTCTCTAAAGATGCTTAGTAAATGGCAGGAGTTTACTATCTCTAACCACACAGGACTCATCCTATAAAATCCAGATGATAATAGCTGTCTTGCCTGCCAGTGAGGAACTAGTAAACTAATAGAGACAGATTTTTCCAAACTTTAAGGTGGCAAAATAAAATTTGAAGACAAAACTAAGAATCCTATTTATCATATTTAGATTAGAACTATATAACTGAAGGAAATGTCCAACCTAGGTGCTCAGAATATTTATTCTAATAATTTATTGTTATGAAATTTTGTAATAGATTTGGTAATACAGAACACCATAGAATTTTATTGCATACAAACCATTCCACATATCTGATTTGGTATTAAAGCAAAATATTAAAGGAAAATCACTGGCCTTACCCTGTATCAAGGCCATTTACATCCTAACAGAATTACATATAGTGGCTTTGTTGAAGAATAGCCTTACAAATTGGGGGAACTATTATTTTCCCCTTTTTACAAAGGAAAATATTGAGAAACAGAGAAGTTAAATTATGTGTCCAAAATGAAGTGCTGGGAAAGAATAACATTATTTGCTGTTTATGAGTATTTATTACATGCAAAACATAATATATTTTATCTGAAGGAGTATTTCAGTAATCAAAAAGTGTGATATATTTATTTCCATTTTGTCATCAAGCTCTCTGAGATTAAGGAAAGTTAAACACAATCAAGCTGGTGTGACTAATGAATGATAACCAGATTTCAAGACTACATTTGGCAGTTCCCCAAATATGTAGCTTTCCCACGATACCCTTTAATCTTTCATTGACAGGTCATTCAATTTCTCTTCTCTGTCTCACAAAAGTATATTCTAGATACTATGTCTAGCACTAGAGTGGCTTAACCTGGAGAAAGTTTATCTTGGAAGGCTTGGCTGTTTACTTTTCCTAAAAATAATTTTAACTGTATTATTTTCCTTTCATTTCCTTAGTCAGAAATATTTAACTTATTTTTGAAACTCTACACTCCTCTCTCCAAAATTAATTTTCCAGGTTGTTCTCTCTTTATGGAGGAATTAGAGCTGGAAATGAACTGTGACACACTAAGTATTTGGACAGGAAATCTGTAAGCAAATGATTTGGGCAATCAAAAGAAGAGGAAAGCCACTATGGGAGGGAAAACCTAATAAGAAGAGTATTTTAGAATCTAAAAGTGTGAGATAAAGTCCCTTGGTAACACCTGCTAGATTTGCAATGGGTGAGGAAATTACAAAATATCAGTTACATCCCTCTTTGATGAAATAGTTCATAAAATGTACTTGTGATATATGGTTTTACAAAAAATCCAATAAAGCAAATACGATGGAACTTTTTGAAGTTATCAAGCACCATTCAAATGTCAAATATCATTCTTATTATTAGATTATGATCAAATGGTTAAGGATCTTGACTGTTAAATATATACTAAAGGCAATGAAGTGAAGGCTTTAGAGTATGACCATATAATTAAAATACATATTAAGAGTAATCTCACAGGATTCTTTGAAAGGAAAAGAAAAATGAGTTAGAAAATAGAGATAAAGCTTTAGAGTAGGATAATAACATTTACAAAGAGAAAATAGAATATATATATATGTATATATATATGTACATATATATATATATACACATATATATATGTCACATGGAGATTTGATAGGAATTTGCAAAGGAAGCAAAGCAAAGGAAGGAAGAATATTTGAAATTGACTCCAAGACTTTAAGCTGTAGGGACTGGAAAACTCAGAACATCACTATGGGACAGTGGGAAGAAATGGCAGGATCAGAACACACAAATATTGTTTGGTTTTAGATATTTTTCAAGGTATGAACTAAATGATATAGATAGCTCTGTACTAAATATCAAAGTCACGTAAGACCTCTTTTTTAATGCAGTTTGTTTGGTATTTTCAAATTCTTATTCATTTAACACTGTTAAATTTTCATTGTTTATGTGCTTATATAAAAATTCATATCATGTAATTGTGCCCCCCAAACTTTTAGTAGTATAATATTTTACTGCTTCTAAGAATAACCTGCAATATTTGGTTATTATTTGTTATGTTAGGTCTAGCAACAGCATAATCTATTGACTGAAGTTTGCCATTTTAAAATTCTCTAATAAATGACATAAAAGTCCAATTTTGCTGAAATTCTGCAGTTAACAGTAGGCAGATATACCTTGCTATCTTCCACTGGCTTCACTTAATATAGATTTGAAGAAGCACACAATTTTAAAGGGAACCTATAACATTTGTATCTTTCTACAAAATATTATAGTATGTTAGGGTAGGAACAGATATGAAAATGGTAAAATGGATCCTTGTGGAATAGATGCTAGTACAAGAACTCTCCAGTAAATAAGTCTTTTAACATATACATTTTAGAAGAAATGTGCTCAAAAATGCATTTTTCCTACTTCCTCCTAATGATAAGCGGACTGTGGAACTTAAGACAGATGAAAAATTCTTCAAAGTAAAAACATCTTTAAGTTCCAATACACAGAGTGTAAGTCAACCCACTTGCATTTTCCAAGGTAAAAACTTAGAAAGTTGTTTTCAGGTCCTCATGAGTTTCTGCTACCCACAGTCAATCTGTTGCTAAATGTGAATTTCTTTTTGTTGTATTATATGTCTTAATAGCTTTGTTTTTCACTTGCCAAAATGAAACCCATATGCTGTTTTCCCTACATGGTTTCCCAATAAATACGGTAGATACTTTCCTCCTTATTTTTATTTTTATTTTTTATTTTTATTTTTTGGTACCGGGGATCAAACTCAGGGCCTTGAGCTTGCGAGGCAGGCGGCAGCACCACTGAGCTAAATCCCCGGCCCCCTCCTCATTTTTATATATTGTATAGATTTGCAAATAATAATTCAGAAATCATTTTGTTTCTTTGAAGTTGCAAACTTGTATAGAACGAGGTTTGTGGATGTTGCTAAAGACTACATTAATTTGATAAGGTTGAATATTTCAAACACAAAAAATACAGAGTATATGCACAAGCAAGTTTTTCACAAAAAGTAGGCAAATGTGTGCAAAAGATTTTAAATGATACTTACTGTATAAATGATACTTTAAATGATACTTATTTTTGAAAGCCTGGTCATTTCTGTGCTTTAAACCATCATTGGAAACTTTACAATTTTATTTACTTGCTAAATACAATTGGGGTGCTTAATTGAAATCATTGGCCTTGATCTTAACCAATTTAGAGCTTAATAACATCACCTTTAGATTTTCAATAATAAATGCACATGATAAAATCTAATAATACAGTAGTCCACAAACACCCTGGTTTACTTTCTGAAAACATAACCAGATTTATAGAAGAAAAAGCATATATCTATATTTTGGGGGCATAAATTCTTTTTAGGTGTATTACTGCATTATTTTCCTGGTATACCTTTAATCAGGTATATGTTGAACATAATCATTATGTACTGCAAATATGTATTAATAAAGTTATATATATATAGTAGGGTGTATAAAAAGTGGTCAAATTAACAATTTATGGGGAGGAAATAGAAATCTTCTGCGCTAAAAATGTCCTCCTAGCACAGCAGGATCCACAATCACTGAGAAGCCCTGCCCTCTTCCTTTTCCTGCAAGCGTGGCTAATGGATTATTGCACTCTCCAACCAAGGCCAGATGGGACCTTCTCAACACTGCGTTTAAAGAAGGTCGTACCAATTAATTACAAGTGACACTTGAGCTCATTATTTGCTTTGTTTTCGTTTCTTGTTTATTTTTCTTTCTTCCTTTCTTTTTCATCCAGACTTAGCTAAATTAAACCAGATTAAACACCTCCTTCAATATGATATGAAGGCATTTCTAAAAGTGATTGCTTAAAACTGTGGATTTTGAATATAAGAGACTTAAGTTTAAGGACTAAATTGAAACTTGATTGATAGCGTGTAGTTTTCTACTTCAGCCTAATGAACTCACTGACTTTAATAAGTAATTCTGAAGACAACATGTCCTTAGCATTCTGGCAAGCCCACAGAAATTCTGCTCCCTCCTCCTACGTGTCAGTTTGTGTTTCAGCATGCATGACAAAACTCTCAATTTTCTTTTTCTGTTACAAGTTCATATTGCAAGTGTGAGTACAAAGTTTGGGTGGGGGGAATTCCCTAAACTTTTGCAGCAGAAAGAGATATTTTATGATTTTTCTGTTTTAGAGCATCCACCAGAGACTATTTCTGTGGCCTAAGGAAAAGTGGAGAGTGCCTGCCTATGATGCTAGCCTTTTTGGAAAATTTTTGATAAAATATATATGTCTGTGGAAATCGTAATTCAGAACTATTTACCAATTTGAATTCCAATTATTGCACCTAATTTATTCAGAGATTCACTTAGAATATAGTCCAGAATGGACAATATGAAGAAAATGCATTTAAAGAAAGACAATAGATTAAAGTTCAGGAATGAAATATATCTCAATAGGGCCGGGGTTTTAGCTCTCTGTGGTTCTGCCGCCTGCCTCGCAAGCGCAAGGTCCCGAGTTCGATCCCTAGTACAAAAAATTAAAAATTAAAAAATAAAGAAATATATCTTAATAGAAGACAGGAACATAATTCACCTAGTGGTTTTTCTGCAGTGGATCTGAATAATTATTTATACACACGTGTCAAAATAATTATCAGAACCAAATATAGAGTAAAGGGAAAAAGAAATAAATTTATAATTTGCAATACTATTTCCTGCATAGAGAATTGAATGAAAGTGGTCATAGCATAACAAGGAAACACGGCATCATATAAGAAGAGAATTAAAACAGGATAAGAAAACGGCATTTTTGAAAGTCAAAATCAGAAAGCTGTAGTAGAGCAGCAACAGTTGAGGAAAAGGTAAGCTCTGGTTTTGATATATAGAAAGGAAGGAAGGAAACTGAATGTGATTAATGATGTTGTTTTAGCAACAGTGACACATATTAAGGGCAGCTTTCTGAACTGCTGTGAAAGGATGCTGAAGTACAGAAAGGTGCTTAGTGTGGGAATTGAGAGATGGTAAGACACAGGAATACAAGGTCAGGAGAGATCTTAGCAGCAAAGCCTAGAGTTTTAAAATATGATATTTTGGATAGCAAACTGGGTGTTACAAAGAGACACATCTCAATGTTATCATGATCAGTTACCACTGAGAAGGCAAGGAAAAATTTAACATGAACGGTATGTTTGCAGGAAATTAAAAGTGAAATAAGATATATGAGAAGATGTGAGAAAGATATTAACAGGGTTTTTCTTTTAAAAGGTAGAAGTATATCTGAGAAATATTTTACTTCTCAAATAGTCATAAATATACCAAAAGTAAATTAAAACTTGTAGTAAAATAATACAGCATAATTTTATATGCAGATGAATTAAAATAAAGAGAAATATTCAATTTTTAAAATTTGAAAGCATTGAATTGTTTTGATTTATGAAGTTTTAGGTCACAATTAAAAATTTCAGTAATTTAAGTCTTACTTTCTCAGATACTATGAAACATGAATACAGAAAAGTATGTTCTCTGGTTTGTACATTTACATCTATTTTAAAACAAATTGTGTTTTTTTCTATAATTTCTCCTTTCAGTTCAAATGATGGAATATAGTGTAAAGAACCTTCAATTAAAAGCTGTGGCTGGGCTTTATTTCTGAAATACACATACATTTCTACGCTGAGGCTGCTTTTTACTGATCTATCAAGTAAAAAGATTAATTTCTACCCAAGTAAACCAAGGCCATAATGGAATATTAACACATTTCAAATGGGTTTAAAGTAGAAAAAGCACCTCAACCTCCATCCATTATTCACTGATTTGTTCATTCATTCCACAAATTAACTGCTCAATATGGACCAGGTGCTGGGATTACATCTGTGAATCAAACTAAAGTTGGTCCTGCTCTCTTATCAGGTATTGGTATTGTTCACAAGCTATATATTGCTGAAAGATCTCGCACATTCTTCCTATGGTAGGGAATAATGGTTCCATAATTTCCACTGAAGAATATCAAAGAATTATTATGTTGATTGAGAGTTCACCTCAGTGGTAGAGCTCTATCTACCATATGTGAGGTCCTGGGTTCCATCTCTAGCACTGCAAAAAAAAATAATAAAACAAAACAAAAAACTCCAAAAAAGGCTCCATGATTGGAGTAGCTGAAATATATAGTCTTCTGTTTATTCTTATTGTGATTATTTTATTATTTTTCATGCAAATAAAATAGCTCCACTTTAGATATTTCTTATTGTTTAAGTTCAGGAAGTACTTACTGTTCACAGAAAATATACAGTCAGATCTTTGTACTCAACTGCTTTGAACCTCAGTGGATTTGGTACTGGATGCACTTTGATCCGAAAATTTTGTCCAGGTACTTGTTTGTTTGGTACTCCATACACAACCTAGAACTTGTCAGTGCAGATTGCCTAGTGACTCACTACCCTTCCCAACCAAAACAATTTGTTTGATATTCATTATTTGTGGTACTAACCTCACCTCCTAGAACCAATTAAAGATGAATAAGGAGGTACCACTGCAAACTGAATTTATGAAGTGAGTGGCACTACTTTCTGTACGAGTGTGTCCTTGAATGTGTGCATTAGGTGGTAGTACTCCAATTTATTTTCTTCAATTTGATTAACAATCATTTGATATTTTCAATTTTATAGTTTAAAATAAATTCAGACTCACATGAAAGTTGCAAACATTTAATTATGTATTCCCATATACTTTCCAAAGAAAATTTTTTTAGAAATTTCCTTCATTTCAAATATGACATTTATTCTGTCTGTTGAGGTCAACTGCTATACAGAAGTGTACAATAAAATTCTGTTAAAATGTGTTTGGCATACAAAAATAATTTAGGACCAAAGTTCGGGTGTGGGCAAGAAAAATGGCTTAAGTTTTATATTGGTTTTCAAGCATATGGGTGCAAAGTTCTCTTAGTACTGCCATGTACAAAAACAGCAGTGCCAAAGAATTAGAAGCTTAAGCTTGAGAATAAGAAGTCCAGGGTCAGTTCACATTCACCACTTATGAATGGTTGACCTTGAGCTTGTTCTTTAGTCATCCAGTGTCTTAATTCCCTGGTTGGTAAAGTGAAGATAAAGTTATGTAATTTTAAAGGTGTTTAACATTAATTCATATTTACAAAGTTCTTAGAATAGCATATGGCACACAGTAAGGATCATTAATGGTTTGTTTAAAATAATTGGATAGGTACATAAGGAGCACTCCCCCTTTGAATCATAAGACCATGACTATATGCAAACACTAAAATGATGAGAAAGACTGATGGCACGGGAAAGGAATGCGTGCGCGCGTGTGTGAGTGTGTAACTCTTTGACTGTTTTATATAATTTTCCAGAGTTCTGCAAAATGTAATGAAATGAAATTGGTTAAATCAAAATCAAGCTTATAGCTAAATGGATGCACACATACAATATGGCATTTACTACCGCCAAAATATTATGGAATATTAAAAAAGAAAACTTTATACATCTCTGCTTTGTAACATGAGATCTCATCCCTAATGTGGGATCCTATAATGTCACCTACTCCTAATTTGATTTTTAACATTGTATGGTAAAGTTCCAACAGGCTCAAGGGTCTGACTTATCTTTGGATCATAAGGCATACCCTATAAACTGGTGTTCAAATTAAATCCTAGAAAATTATTAGGACATAGTCACTTTATTATAAAGTTAAATTCAGTTAATTTAAGTCTATGAATTAATTTAAATTTACTGTAGTTGGGAGCATCAATTTGTATCAAAACGGATACATTAGTATCACAAATCCAAATTATATGATATCCCTATAGAAAGCAGACAAAATAAGTAAATTGAAGGTAAAAACGAAATAGATAAGGAAGAATTATCAGAAACATTATGCGATCCAACATAGTACATTGAAATACATCAATGAGGCCGTGAATGTGGCTCGGGATCCGTCAGTGTTTTAATGGTGATAGAGACAAAATTAGTGGGAAAGTAAGAAGAATGAAGTTATATTTCCTAGGTAAAATAATTGATATTGGGGCTGAGGATTTCATTAAAAGCAGCATATAAAAGGTGTTATTAAAGGAGCAAATAACTGATAAAGAACACAGAAATGCCTAAATATATATCGAATTTCCAAATAAGATATAATCTAGTACACTTTCTAGAAGATAGTTTTTTTCAGCCTGTATTGATTGTCAGAAGAGCCTTTTGAACATTTATTTTTTATCAGATCTGCCTTGAACATTATTGGGGCCTCTCAATTACATAAATTATTATATTATCCAATGAACACAAAACCAAATCACTAGTCCCATCCTTTGAACAAAACTCATGATTACTTAAAGCTCTCTAAGAATTCTAAGTGCAATACATTCATGAAAATCAATGGCTAGAAAGTATAACTGTGAAATAAACACCTTTAGTTTCCATGTATTGGAATTAATTTACTGGACACCAGGGCAAATTATCCTTATGCCTTTAGCATTATTACATTATTAATAAGGTTAACAATATTTAGATGATGATAGATTCTTTTCCGAATCCAGTCAAAGGATCCAAACTATGCAGATGAGAGTTTAAACCCATTGCATGTGTTAGCTACAAAAAGATGGATGCTTTCTTCCAGGCAATAACTAGAAAATTAAAGACTGAAGTCAATGGTCATGATATACAGTATCATACTGGGGGACCACGGTTGAATTGTGACATTCACCAGCTCAAAACTTCACTTTTTTTCTCAAACTATTCCATTCATCAAGTGATTTATTATTTACTATTCACTGATTATTGACATGTGTCAATAACAAATAAAAACTCGATGAATTGAGAGTCCAGAGATAGAGTAAGAGAAAAGCAGTCAATCAATATGATGAAGTAGGAGACTGTCTGAACAGATGTCCATGTAACCAAAGTCTGTTTAGCCATCTTTCTAGGTTAACAAAACTTTGCATTTCTTCTGAAAAGTATGCTGGCTAGTCCCTAAAGTAGATGTTTTTGGATAATAACCAACTCTTGGTTAAGCCAAAGAGATTCTAGTTGTTTACCTGCCCAAGGCCATAAATGAAGCTAGTTATAGTGATTTCCAAAGCTGCGTAAATGAAGCAAAGAATATCAATGAAGAAGGTAAGTTTCATGAAGAATACAGGGGCTTTGTAGTTCCCAAGTAACTAAAATAGATATTGCTTATTATCTATTGTTTGTGATACAATTACATAAGTTTTTATTTATACAAAACCTAATTTGAATGATTTAGAAATAATAAGTATGGTGGTAAAATGATTCAAATATTTGGTCAGACAAATGTAAAATGTTGATAATGATCTTTAGTTCTATACGCAGGCTGTTTCACAGATTTTTTTATTTTTTGTTATAAAGAAAGTTGAACTGGCCAAATTCTGTTGGCCAACAGAAATAGGACGTAAGTTACATATGTAATGTTAAATTGTATACTACTGATATTGAAATATAAAAAGAAAGAGATAACATTAACACTATTATACTTTAAAAATATTATGAAATATACTATCATTTCAAGATATAATACATATAAAATTATTGAGATATTTTATATTATTTTTTCATATAGATTCTTCAAATTCCAGTGTGTAGTTTACATTTATACTACATTTCTATTCTTGATAGCTATATTGCAAGTGCTTAATGGCTATATGTGTCAAATGGCCATCATATTGAAAATACAAATAGACAATATAGATGTGATTTCTGTTAGAAACAAAAAAGAGATCTCACTCGGTTATAGGAATTTTTTGTACTAGTTGTGAGGTCAAGGTCTAAGCACATTTTATTTTGCCTATGGATATCCCATTCTGGCACCATTTGTTGAAATTACTATTCTATTATTGAATTCATTTATACCTTTCACCAAAAATCAGTTGGGGATATTGGCAGGGATCTATATTTTGCGCTCTTTATTCGGTTCTATTTATCCATGCTCCTCTCATTACAACAAAATTTCAGTTGTTGTGGCTCTATAGTTATGTCTTAAAATTAGTTGGTAAAAATAAGTCATATTTCAAATTGTTTAGCTATTCCAGAGACTATGAATTTAAATATAAATTAAAAATAAACTTGTCTATTTATACACAAAAATCTTCCTGGGATTTTAATAGTAATTTTACAAGATTTAATTACAATGAAATATAGTATCATTGTTGAGCATTCCAACCCATGAATTAGGTATGTTTCTTAATTTTTTCAGCCCTATCACTTAATTTTTATTTTATAAATTTCAGCCTGTAAATCTTACATGCCATTATGTATATACCTATGCAATTCATTTTCTTTGGAGTGGTAAATGCTATTATGTAGAAATTTTGTCTTCAGCGTGTTCGTTTTCCATTTATAGACATATAATCATTTTTTGTATATTGATTAAACATCCTGTGTAGTTGTTCAGCTCACTCATTATGTCCAAGAATTTTGTTTGTTTTGGAGATTCTTGGGATTCTTTATATAGACAATCACATCATCTGCCAATAATGACAATTTTCTTTCTTTCAAATATCTATGTTTTTTAAATAATTTTCTTGTCATATTTTACCAGCTAGTATTCTATTTTGCTGCAAAGAATGGTTTTTGATCTTAAGAAATAAGCATTAAGCCTTTAGCAAAAAGTACAAGGTAATCTGTGACTCTTTGAAAGATAATTTTTACCAAATTGTGGAAGTATCGAAATTTCCTTTATTTAAATAAATTAATAGATGCTAAATTGTAGTAAATTATTTTTCTTTGTCAACTAATACAGTTATCTGATTTTCTTCTTAGCCTGCTTATGTGATGGATTACAGTGATTGATTCTTAAAATGTTTATCCAGCCTTGCACACTTAGAAATAAATACTACTAGTTCACAAAGTATATTTTTAAGTATAATTTTTATGCATTGGTGTACTGGACTCAAATTACTAATGTATTTTTTGAGGAATGTGCAACTGACTTTATTATAGTTGTTTATAGTTGTTGTTGTTGTTGTTTCAGGATGCCTTTAGTTTTGATAAGAGCCAGGATACCAAATGCAATGACACATGTGATGTGGCCTCTTTCATTTCCTGGCAGAAGTTGGATAGAATGGAGTTACTCTTTAAATGTTTGGAGGAATCCTAGAGTTACTTTCTTATACAGAATATTTAAAATTGAAAATAGAATTTTATAAATGGTTATAAAGTCCTTTAAATTGTGTATTTCAAGAAACTGGGTTTTTAAGAAACTGGCCAACTTCTAAGGAGAGTCAGCGTAAAGTTGTTTGTAATGTTCTGCATTATCCTGTTAATGATTGCAGGATCTGTTATGGGATTCCCTGACTCATTCCTCATATTAGTAGTTTGTGTCTCTATCTTTTGATTTTTGTTACTCTTTGGGAGTTTATAAATGATACTGCTATGTTTAAAAAAATTGAAATATTTCAGCAAAGTCATATCTCTAAAAGGAAACCAGAATTCAGTTGTCAAGAAAATGGATAAAAATTCTTAAAAAGATCAAGAATATGCATGTTTATATTTACTGCATCAAAGTTCACATCAGTTGATCACTTCATTAATGAGTTATAGGTCTCAAGATTTATTGTGCAAATTCAACAGCATCTAATGTTACCAAGATAACTTGTGACTTTGGAAAACCCAGACCAGATAGAGTGAGTGCTCTCTCTTTAAACTAACATTCTCAGCTGTCTGAATGCCTCAAAATGGAAATATAAGAGATAAGACTAACTTACTGGGGGAAAGTAGTAGGGGAATTTATCTTGACCCTCTCTTTGGTTTGAAACCTCCAGGGATTTAAGAGAAAAAAGAAACTCAAGATATGGCTTAGTTTTAATGTTAATGCTATGGTACAGCTGGGACTTGTCCTACATTTACTGAGAACTCTAATTTACGAAAACTAGATCCCCGCATTTTGAAGCCAGAATTGAAACCTCTGAAGCTATATCTTTTACAATTTTTTTTAAACCTTTGGTTATAGTCTATCATATTGTCCTGATTCTTTTTTCAATTACTCATAGGTCATTCTTAATCCCTTGAAACCAGTCACTTCTACGTAAGTATCTCTGCCTTTCCTCAAATTTCTCCCAATACCATGTCTTACAATTTTAGTAAATAACACAAAATAATTAAAAAATAGATTATGTAATATAATGCTACACTTTATCAAATTAGAATGGTCAGTTACACTTTTCCTGAAAGAGACATGGACTTTTTCTTGAAATAGAAGAAGAAGATGCAAAAAGTGTATGAAAAGAAAGGAGTGGTAGGAGGTGGCAGGGGAATGAAGTGACATTTATATAATACCCTATTAAATTGTGTATGCTATACTTTATACACTGTGAGAGATATTTTGTTAACCTATTTTATAGAAAAGAAAAGCATATATAGATACTCCATTTCTGAACTGATATGCTAATTGAAGTCATCCTGAATTGGAATTCCAGGTGTTTCTCTGCTGTATCTTGAGGAAAACAGAAACATGCTAAATGTACAGTTAAAAATATGAGTAAATGGAAATTTAAGGACAAATGAAAGTCAGAAAAAAGATATAAAAATATTCAACAAATTTACTCAATAAATCTTTATTGAGTGTCTCCCATATGTCAGACACTGCTCTAGTCACTGGAGGTATGGTAATTTAAGAAATCATTATCAATATATTCCCTTTCTTTTAAGTTCTCATTAACAGTATTTACTGAAATAAAGCCTAAAGGGAGGACTGAAAAACTTTCAAAGGCAGCATAATAAATGTTTATTTATTGATTTCTGGAGGAAAGAAAATTTAGATACTTGCCATGACAAGAGATTATAATTGTATTCATATTTGCATTTCTACCAATGAAAATGTACAACTGGAAAGAAGTTACCAGACCAGGCCTGTTGCTTGATATAGGCTGAGACGTCATAGGAATAAGCAACCAACAATAGATAAAGGAGAAAAATAGGAACCAACGATTTGGTCTATTCTATTCCCTCACTAACCTAAGGACATCCTGAATAGCCCTGGACAATCAAACAGCCTAGCAGAGCCAGCTTTCATTGGAGGAATGCTATTGGGAAAGATTAAACTTCCAAAGTGGTTAAAACAAGACCTTATTTTATATTTAATACTGTAGGAGGAAGTATTTTACCAAGAGCTAAAAATATGATGTCTAAAATTATTTCTTTCTGTTAATGGGATTTAATAAAAATATTAAATGTTCAATGTACTTGTATACAAATAATGTGTTGAATTTAAAAATCACAAAAAATAATAAAGTAAATGAAAAAGATGAAAGTATATATATTTAAATATGTGCTATAGGGTAGAACTGATCAACATCATTCTTCAAGGGCACAAACATTTAATCTACTTAGAATGGGCTTTAGAAATTATTGAAGGATTCTACTTAATATAATTTTAAGTTTAGAAAAAAAATCAGTATTTGTTAAATGCTCATGTCACTATTAGAAAAACCATTTTGATTAGTCTAAAACCTTATTTCAAAACATTCTATAACTTAGTCAATAACATATTAGTAGAAACTAAAATTCAGTTTCTAAGTCTTGGTACAGAAAAATTCTTTACTTAAAATCCAGAGGTATTTGAATTCCTAAAATGTATGCAAAATTGTATGTGTGTGTGTGTGCGCGCACATTATTCTCCAGGTTACAACCAGTGCTCACGTTAGATTTTTAAAAAGATATACACTCACCCACCAATTTAAAACTACCTGTTTATAGTTTTAAACTTAAGTAGTTACCAAATGGATATGATGTTTAAATAGTTTGATCAAAAGGTTTGTTTATATCTTATTTCCCTGTCTATTTAACTTGATGAGTATAAATCTTCATGCTCTTCTATTCAACAAAGGTACATAGATTCAACACCAGTATGGAAAAGAATGAAATTTTTTGAATTATCTTTCTCAATGTGAAAATAAGTATATGCATTACTCTTCTAGATATTAAAGTACATAAAATTATCTCACAGGAAATGGTATATTCATGCTGAATTAATAGAATATCAACTGAGAATATTTGATGGACTGATAATATTTTTAGATACACAATTTCTCAGAAGAACTTGGCAATCCAAGCAAGAGAATTAGTATCAATAAAATATTCCAAAATGTGAAAAAAAAGTCATGATTTATCACTGTCTACTTAGGTGTCTATTATTATGTCTTTAGTATGATATGCTGATATAATTCACGTACTGATTCCACATTCTACCAAATCTTCTCTGAATGCCAAAAAAGTAAAAGTGCTGAATATGCCAAATTCTGTGTTACAAAATAAAAGGTCAGAGGGAGGGGAGCTACAAAGCTGAATAATAATTAGCTTCTATTTCTAAGGACTTTGAAATTTGGTTGTTGAACAATATACACACATAAAAATTATTGTAGATATATAAGTGGATCAGATAACTATGAAGAAAAAGGAGAAGGAGAAGGAAGAGGAGGAGAAGGAGCCCCTCTAGGTTTTGGAGTAGAGGAATGTCAGGAGTCCTTGCAGCTGACAATCACAGAGAAAACAAGGAGAGGGGAAGACAACAACTCTTCCTAAAGTGATTAGTATCTGTTTTGAAAATCAGTTGTCAGTAGCGTATCTTCTGTGATTATGCAGAGTGGTCAGGGGAAAGGAAGTTAGCGAAATAAAGGATGTTATTTCAATATTTTTGAGATATTTAAGTATATAATTATTAAATTCATTTTTGACTACTGTCAAAAATGTCATTCTTATTGTTTTCTTGAATGTAACATCTGTATAGAATTAGATTGGATGAGTCTCTACATTTATTAGGATTACATTTGCATATATTAACAATGCAATATATGACAACCAGATAAACAATAAACATGAGAATTTGGGGGGAGGAAATATTAACTTCTGGGATAGATACAGAGAACTTGATTAAGGAATTAAGCTTTAAGCTCATTCATCGAGTAGAGGTAAGCTTCTAATAAGGAAAAAAATTTAAAAGATGGGTTAAAAATTAGGGTGATTTTAATTAGGGTCACAGAAAATGAAAATACTGAGCATTAGGTATAATCACTTAGGTGAAAAATAAAATAAATTGTGGATTCCAGCTGTGGTTTGTACCCCAGATATTCATGTTAGAAACTTTGTCTTCAGTGTGGCAAAGTTGAGAAGTAGTAGACGCTTTAAGAAGTAGAATTCAGCACAAGGGACTTAGGCCATCCCGAGTGTTGCTCTCTGAAGGGATTAGTGTAGATGTTGTGGGACTTTGGCTACTTCCCGCATGTGTCTGCATGGACAGTTACAAAGTAGCAAGAGCACCTCCCAGAGCCATGACCACTGAACTGTGTCCTTATGACCTCATCCTCTCCCATCACAAAGCCATCCAACAAGTTGTGATGCAGCCAGGATGCTGGGACCCTATTCCTGAACTTCTAAAGCTGTGAATATATGTTTCTTTTTAAATAATGTATCCAAAATATTATTACAACCAAAATATACTAATACAATGGCACCTCATGAAATTCTGTCATGCATATTCATCAGGTTAAAAAAAATATTCTTGAGTTTTCAGGCTTTGAGTCATATGGCTTCTAAGAGTAGGCATATCCCAAAAGAAACTAAATTAAGTTGGAATCAGGAAGGCTATTGCAATCCAGTGACCCAAAATTGGCCGCCTCAAAGTGCCATTTCGAGAATTTGATGTCTTCCTTCAGAATTAACTTAGTTTTCTTTCTCACCTGTGCCCACCTCCATGGCAATCAAGCTTCCCACATACTTCATTAAGGTTACTGGTCTATGTGCTGGGAGGCAAAGGAAAGGAGATGAAGCATTTTCACCTCCTGTATGAGAGAAATTCCCTCATGGGTCATGAGAACAATCAAAACACCCAACTGATTTTGGGAAGAGAGACTGGCATAAAACTGTACTCTTTTCATCTTGTGAAAGTTGTGAGACATTGATTATTTGCATACAGAAATAACTGAAGAGAAATCTTCCTTCTGTGACTTGGAAATCACTGCTTGTGGGGATAATTGAAGGACCTGTACTCGTTAGAAGGAAAGAGATAAACAGTAGTTTTAAGGAGAGCTAGAATCAGCACAAAACTCAAAATGGTGGCCTAAAATTAATAATAGTAAGTCTATTTATTCCTATTGTGCCCAAGGCACTTGGCTGGTATTACAGGGGCTAAATGGAAAACAAACAACTATATTCTGCCTCGGGAAGAAGGGAAAGGAATAATTTATTGAGTACCTATTATAGGCACTGTAGTTTATGCCATTCCGTGCTCAAAGCATTATTATGACTTAGGGAATATTATTTTCAATTTTCAGGACAGAAGTACAATGAAGTGGAAATAACACTGACTTTAGAGTCAGATATACTTGAATTTGAAGTGCAGATAAGCCTCTTAACAGTTCTAAAAAAGACATTTATACTCTTTTAGGCCGTTTCCTCGCTGATCCAATAAGGAAACATATTACCTTCCATTGCAAATAAAGAAAATACTGTTTCTGCTCTGCTCTTCAGTTAATTTTTATATGGGAAGAATGAAGATAATAAGTAAATTTTATGTTTTTATTGAATCAAACTATGTATGCTAGGAATTTTCCATATGCTATCTAATTTAATCCTCAGAGCAACCAGGTGAGGGGGACAGGTTTTTATTTCCAGCATGTCATAGGTGAGGAAAATAAAGCTCAGAGATACAGGGCTATCTGTCTACCATCACAAAAAGATTAAGTGGCACAATGAACATCAGCCATAGCATGGGGTCCTCCCAGAGATGCTTTTGCTTAGGAACAACAAAGGGCGACAAAAACAATCACAGCTTACATATCGTGACTATCTGGATTAGTCACTTTCTCATCACTGTGACAAAATACTCCACAGTGGCAACTTGAAGGATGAGAAGCTCATTTGCTTAATAGTTTCAAAGGATTTCAGTTCATAGTTGGCTGGCTACAAGGCAGATGGTGGAGGGCTTGGTGGAAGAAAGCTTCTCTGTCCATAACAGCCCAGAAGCCGAGACACAATGGAAAAGAAGCTGAGGACAAGAAGCTGAAGACTTTCCATTTCACACCCCCAGTTCCTTTTCCAGCCAGGCCCCAACTTCAAACATGTGAGACTTTGGGTGGGCCATTTTTGAACTAAACTATATCACTGCATAACTCAGACTCTATCATAATCATATTATGCTAATAGCCTTGTTTCACACATAAAATTTAGGAGAAATTTACATTTATCACTCTTAATTTAGAGAAATGCATATATAGTACATAACAAATTAATAGTAGAGCTGGAATTTGAAAGCTAGAAGCCTTCACCATGGCTATATGCTGATTTGGCCATTTCTGCCATTAACAATTATGAGACCTCGGGCATGTGATTTAACATCTCATTGATTTCAGTTTTTTTATACATGAAAGGTTGGTATGGACTGAATGATTTTAAGAACTATAGAATGTTAAGCTGTGTTAGAGACTTTTAATTTTATTAGGTTCTTTTAAAAACTTGACATGGTCGCTATTTAATGTTGTTCTCATATGCAACTCTTCCAAAGCAGTCACCCTTCAAACTCGTTTTGTTTCTAGGATTCTATCTTTTAAAATCAATTTTTTTGTCCCATTGTTCATTCATGTTTACTTCTTGAATATTAGTTCAGAGCAAGGTGCAGATTCCAATGCTGTCCCAAGACTTTCTCTGGGTCTCCTGAATTTCAAATATTCCATTGAGGCAAACTCTTCCACATGCCCACTTCGACCACTGACAACATACAAGTGGACCCTCAGGTTACAACCAACCTGACATACTAACAACTTCGGTTAATTGGGTTAATTGAAGATCATCTGCCTCTTGTTATCTATAGCATGTACCTAGGTAAACATTCAGATCTCAGCTGTATTGACTTACAACCAACATGAGTTACAATCAACCCTCGGAACCGATCGAGTTCGTAAGTCAAGGGTCCACTGTAACTGTGTTTGAATAACTCTGTTATCTAGCTTAGCTTTGCATGAATCCATGTCACACCCTATTTCTGTACAGTATTGTTTTAGCTCCAAGATCTCTAATCTGGAAGATTCTCTTTCTGAATTAAACTTGAGCTAATTCAGAATGTCAAGAGGTTTGTGTACTGAAAATCCTCCTGAGTCAGAACAACACATATTTTGTATAAATAGACACTCGGATGAAATAGAGAAGAGAGTGTAAGCAACAGGAATAAATATGATTTTGTCAATTAAAAAATAAAATTTTATATAAAAAGTAACAATTTCTTACACAGAACTCATGGTGCCTGAAATTTCTATATTTTTTCTCAGAATTTTTCAGCTTTGAACAATGATATTTGCAAAAGTTATCAAAAAAGGTACATAATTTTTAATGAAGCAGGCTCCAGTATATTATAGACATTGAAAAATGAGCCCAGAAGTATTTGTGTGTGTGTGTATGTGTGCAACTGCATAAGAGGTTTCTCTGCAACATAGCATTTGGAGTGGAACAACAACGAATAGGAAGGGAATGATGTCAAATATAATTGTCATTTCTTTTGTTTTGTTACGATATCTGTAAATTTTGATAATTCCTACTTATACATTCTCTCTCAACAGGCTGCTTTTCCATCACTATTATCTCCATCTACTAAATCATTGCTTTTTGCAACCTGACTGTCCAAATAAATCAATGATCTAGGATCTAAAACTGAATTCTCCATGTCATATCTTCACAGTCATATTCCTGCAACCCTGTATCATATATGCGAAGGTGCTTGGAATTCTATCTTCTTTTTCTATGCTTTTCCCCACTTTGAATGGAAATATTATCCGAACTATTGAAAGTTTATCAAAGAAGGTATGTAACTTTAAATGAATCAATGTAAAGTAATGAATGTATTTTGAATATTTACTCTAGGCAGGTTATTAAAGAAAAACTATGAACGACACCATTATTTTCTGAAGCTATGTAGATGTGCAAAGCTTAGAGTAGAATCACTAGAATTAAAAGTCAAAAGGAAGCACTGCAACTGCCAAAGATGAAAAAAGTAAGGATTGAAACAGAAAATGAGTTTTCATAATCCTGTTTTGATCCATAGTAAAATATGTCTAGCCCCTCTCTCTTTTAAAGATAAATTTCTACGTTTATTATACAAAGAATTATAGGTATCTTTGTGCAATTTTGTTTTTGAATCAATCTCTATTTTAGGCCAAAGATTCTCCAAGCAGAGTCAGAGATATGGGTACTTCAACAGTGATATATTGAGGCAATCTCACATGAGAAGGGATCTGGAGTGTGCAGTATAGGGGAGGGGAAAAGCTAAAGAAACATGATACCAGTAAGAGACAGATTATAAAGGTAGCTCTGAAGGATAAACAGCTGCATAGAGCTGGCCCCACCTTACGGCGGTGATTGGACATGTGTATTCTGACTCGGCCAGTCATCGGTTTCAGAGTTACCTGGGAGGGGGGGTGCATCTGTGGCCTGCCAGTTTCTCAGCTCCCTTTGGATCAAGAGACCTTCATCTAGTCAAGGAGGAAGCCATGAGGATAGGTGAATTGAACTGGTAACGTTGGTGGGAGAGCACCAGCTCCCACTACAGTGAGCAAAGAGAATCAATTTTATGTTGAACACAGTATAAAAAGAGAAATATATTTTATGAAGTTTTATTTCATTTTATTAAGAATTAACATGAGGTATACCCTCTTAATGCTGAAGTATATATGACAGCATTATTAATAATAAGCACAGTGTTGTGCAGCAGATCTCTAGAATATATCCATCTTGAGTAAGTGAAATTTTATGCCACTGACAAAGGGGAACAGTTTACATTTTCTTTAGTCTCATGGCATTAAAAATATACTTGAATTTACAGGTTGTTAAATAAAGTAGTCATATAGATTATTGGGCACATGTGAATGAAAGTTTCAATTTTTCCAAGGGTTCCTACCTGAACTTTTATAATACCTAGTAACAACCTAGTGATATGGATTTATGCCCCTAGAGACTGGGAATCAGAGTCAAAAGTACTGTTACAACAGATTTAAACAATGCTTTCAACACCAATTTCTAGAAAAGAAGGAATTAGACTATTTTGACGCAGGAAACCACAAGGGAAACTAAGCAGAAGTCTTTATTGGGATTGTGGATCACTCTGCTTTACCTTGGAAGAAGTTTTAAGTGCAGAAGCCATATCAGACAATAATGTAACAAGGAATACAGAAGATGCCAAAGAAAAACAAAATTTCCTGAGTTTCTGACCACCATGACCCACTGTCCTCCTCTGCCAGCAATATACCTTTCACAGCTGGTCCTCTTTCCTGTGGCAGAGCAATGAAACCTCTCTTTCTGAACGTATCATTATGTCTGGATTTCTATTTCACGTAGCCAAACCCAGTCCTAACTCATGAAGTCATGTGCAATACACAGACTGCTGATCATTATCCATATTGGTTGCATCTCAAATTTTCCTGCACAATAACTAAAGCACATTGTCAAAATGTATGATGACTTTTAAAACAGAGCATACAAATACACTAAATTCAAACTAGACAAAGGCTCATAAATTAATGCAAATGCGTGGAAGTTTCATTACACAAGTGAAAATTAAATGGGACTGCTTTACTATAATAAAGAGGCTGCTGCTTGCTGTGAAGTGAAAACCATCTTCTAACTTTTACTACTGCATTTCTTTGAAAAGTAGCGAATCTTTTTTTTTTTTTCCTTAGTTGCTCTAGTCCTTGTGAATGTAAGGTTTTCATTACCACTGGGATAAAAACAGAATGTTGAAGCTCACATGGTGTAAGCAGCTAAGATTTCAATTCAAGGTCATTTACTGGATCCTCAGGCAGCCGAATTCTGTTTGTTGCCAAATTCAGCGATGCCTGCAGCCTTGAAATAAGGAACACTGACTATGAATACATTTTTAGAAGATACTTCATACTCTAATACAAAGGTTGTATACATCATTAAAATCATAGCAGAGTAAGAAAAGATGGCTTCAGAAATAGTTAAGAAAAATTAGAATACAGCTTGAAGTTATCTAAAATAATCAGCATGATACTATGCAGATTTAAAATTAAATGATAGATATGTACTTTCAAAGCATGGACATTATAATGCAGTTAATTGAATAGGTTGTTAAACGGAGGATTTAATGTAGTTATCAGAATAATCAGTGGTAGCTGCTAAAACGTGAAATTTGAGTCTTCAGAAATACAAACTGAACAGAAAAAGGAAGTCACTGTAGAAGTTTTACTATACTATTCCTATATCCATAGGCCTACTTTAGAGGCTGAATATAAGTCAGTAGGTAATGCAAAGATTCTGTAACAAATGATTCAGTTGCCAAAAATATCAGCATGCTAAAATGATTACAATCTATTTGGACCTAATATAAGTATCACATTAATCTTCACTATTGTTATTTATTCTGAAGGAGGACAATCACCTGTAGAAACATTTAATAACAAACATACAAATCTCCTGGGTTAGTCATATTTATCACATAATTTTTAAGGGAAAACAAATATAATACTGTTTCTACAGATTTATTTTCTCTCCAAATACTGACTTTATGAGCAAAATACTTCCTTTTATCCCTAAGCTATAGAAATTATTATTATCAACAGACAGTTATCTATTTGCAATTACTGGAAGCACAATATTTGTATTTCTTTGCAGCTTACTGAGTATGTACTCACACAGATTTGGGAGCATATAAGCTATTAAGAGTTCTATTATGCCAGCCATCTATTTCACCTTCATCTTCTTTACTCTCTTTGCCTTGGCCTACCCTGAATGCTCCTCTCTGATTGTTTTGGGTAGAACTTGCCTGGTTTCAGTTTCTGGAGTTGGTATGTGATAGAACTTGCCCAATCAGAACATTACATTCCTGAATTGTACTGATTGATTCAGGCGTCTGTAGATGATGCCATCAAAGTAAATCAAAGCTAATCCTAGGCCTGCCATTTTAGAGAGAAATGTTGTTATTTTTGTTGAAATTGTGGTACAATGATATAAGTCAAAGGCTAATGCTGTATACCATAGTGAGCAACAGTGCCTAAGAAGAGCATTTAAAGGTATGAAGAGAGTGTGACAGGGATTAGTGGAGGGGATGGTATCACCTGAGCTCCAAAATTTAATTGCATCTGAAGTCACGTATCTTCACGATTTAGTTATATGAGTAAAACTCCTTTTTTTTTACTTTTTTGTAGCTAGACTTTTGTCACTTATAAATGAAACAATCTCAACCTACGCTTATGTATGTATGCATATATTTTTGAGAATAAGAAGCAGTGAGATGTTGAAAGCTAGATTCTAATGATACAAATGACTAATATAAAATTTATCCAACTTGTTACATTGGAGCAACTCAATTTCGTATTTGAATGGTGAAAAAATTAGATCGCATGATTAATATTTTGTCTACCTAAAAATGTGACCAAAATCCAATCAATTGATTTTGACCAAGGACATTTAAATTTGAAAGTAAGTTGGATCAAACTTAGTATTTTTATAACCCCGGGTTAGGAATAAAATTTAAAATATGACTGGTCTCTAGATCAGCCAGTGTGCACCATTCCATAGTCAGTCCACTTCAGGAACAAAGCAATTAAACTGTAGGTAATTATAGAACAAGCTGGTAAACCTATAAGTAACCACTGATCCCAGAGAGGTAGTACATTGTGTGGTACAGCAAAAGCTTAGAAAGCAGAAAGTCTAGGTGGCTTTGAAGTCTATCTCTAAGTTAGAATTCCTCATCTGTAAAACGTGAATTAATGGTAGCTGCCTCACAAACTGTCCTAAAAAATGCACTCACTTATATAAGATATGTAAAGCTTTTACCATACTATGTTGCAAAGTTGAGTACTCCAAATTTTCTGTATATTATTATTATCTACAGAAGATTTACAATGATCAAAGTGCTTCAAAAATATAATTCCTTTGGTATGAAGTTTAATTTACAGATGTTTTGAAACATGCTGTGTGAAAGTCATTTTAAAGGAACTCAAAATTTTCAGCACATTGCCTCCATCCAACATTAGTAAGATTCTACTTTTGGCTGCCAATACAATATTTCCTACACTTTCACACATTGTCTGTTATTTCTGTCCAAGAAAATAAATGACTAAATAAATAAATGCCCATCTGGCAAAGTATTTCTCTACCTATATATGAACCAGATATACCAATCTTTTCTAATGTGCATTCCCCAGATGCAATAATTATCCTCTATTTACAGTGAAATCACTGATTACTGTGTAAAATATTGTCAGCAAATCATACCCCAAAATATATTGCTGCAAAAGGGGAAAAATATCACAAAACAAAACCATGAACACAATCCAAAACAGAAATCATATCTTAGATAAATTCATAGAAAGAGAAAGCTGTGGTTATTTTTGTTAAGAGATACTGCCTTTTTTACATTAAAAGTTTAAAAACTACTCTGATATTTTATTCTAATTCAAAATGGCAAACTTATGAAGCAGTGATTTAATCACATGCTAATATTAGGAAGCAAAAATAGAGTAGGGAAAACAACACTCCACAACTGATATTATAGGATAACTGCCTAATTTGCATAAAGATGTCATTTCTACCTTAATTCATGTACAAAATGCAACTATCTAATATTCACATTTTAATTTATATCACCAGTTTGAGAGGGGAAGAGACCTATCAAATAAAATAAGCTAATGGAAAACTAATATTTTTGTGATTAAATTAATATATTTTGTGATTAATTTTTAACCATAGCATTTAAAGAAGGGCCAGACTCTGAACATTTTAGACAGCCCTGTTTTAATTTATAGTTTTTGAATGAAATTAAGATTTTTCTGCAAAAATGTATATAATCCAAATTCTACTTTCAAGCTGACCACCCTATACTGTGATGAGTGCAGAGATGACTTTTTATACAGCAATGTAAGGAGCAACTGAGTCATTATATTTGTGGGAATGAAAATACTATTTTCTGAGTAATTCCAAAAATGTATTTTGAATCTCTTAAATTCTATGAAGTAAAATAAATATGTAAAATTTGTGTTAGCCACTGTAACAGGAAAATCATTTACAAAAATTTTCCTTTGGTGACAATACAGATTGGGCTCAAGAAATATATGTGCATCTATATGCGTGGGCAAGAAGGGGGATTAAGGGAAGGAGAAAAATCTCCTAGAATCTGGTGGTCCACAGGGAAGAAAATCTGAAACTCCCTTTAACCGTTGACAACTCAGCTCAGCACTTGCTGTCTCAACAGGTGCACATTCAGGCCCACCAATTCTCAGCTATTCGTAAAAGCCAAAGCAAAGGAGAGTCCTCACACAGCTGTGCCTCTGGCTGCCACTATGAAAGAATGAAGCTTGGCTATTTTTAGGTTTGGGGTAGGCAATCAGCCAAAGTTCAGCAGAACCACAAGAGCATGTGCAGAGATAAGGGAGACTTTAGAGTTGTACCACACAGCACCACCAGTGGCCCAATTGTTTGCCTGGACTCCTGGAACCTCTGTGGTGTTTCTTGTGGTCACCAAGCCATCTGTGGGGTTCATCAGTTCATCACTTTGCTCAAAGTTATACATTTCTGGGTCTTTCTCCACCCTTCTACCATTACATCTTTTATAGCTTGGTTATCTCTAAACCCTGAAGCCATGAAATTTTTCTTATTAGTACCTACATAGGAGAAGGGGGAAGAGAACAAAAAAGAAAGCAGAAATTGCAGTTGCTTCCAGGAATAAAACAGTGGGCTTAATTTGTTCATAATCTGTCTTTCATTTCACTAAACCCATATGCCATGCACATTGTTATCACTGTGCTAAAATATGTAAGGAAGCAAGTGCTTATATAGTAAAAAGCGGCAGGTAAGCCTATTGATATACAGAGAAGGAAGAAAGAAATTATTGTTCTGATAGTTGAAAGGAAGTCCTGAGAGTAAAGGAGTCTAATGTTCAGTGGTGTGCATTATTTTACCTTTGTTGAATGCTAACACTGAAGGCTAATATGTCTTGGAGTGTACCTGTGTGAAGTTTCACTCTGTGCAAGTGTAATCTCACTGGGTTTGTATCATTTACAGGTGGAAAGCTGTGTGTTAATGGAACACATTATTCTATATCGGATCTTGTCCTCTCCTTATAGCTTTCTGTAATTTGCATACTAAAGTATATGCACATACTATACTCTTTGGCATTGCTATCATTATGAATTGACATGAGCTTTTATATATGAAATTCAATTTGAAATATAAAGTGCATTCATTATAAAATTAATAAGGAATCTAGGTCAAACAAAATAGAGCCTAACCTTAATTTTATAGAACTATTTTATATCTGCAAGAACATGTTTGAAATAGTAACTTAAATTGTGTGGCATAATTATCTGAAAAATGTATTTTAATGTGTCCTTATAAATGTGATTTATGTAGGAATAGAGTTAAAAATAATAAAATAACAAAATGTTATTGATATTTTATTTCCTATTTTTCTTTTATCCTCAGGACTCTAAACCAAATTCAGTGTGGTAAATGCAACTGCAAACCCTTATTCTCAGCAAGCCAATATTGTGCAGAGATAAGCCTGGTTTAAAATGAAGTGTCTCACAAATAAGAGCACTGCTTGCCAAAAATAATCTGTTGTGTCTTCCTCTCAGGCCAATAACTGAAAAAAGATTTTACTCCAAAGGAAGACATAAATATAGAAGGTAATCTTACAAAATTATATGGTTATTTTGCTTCTATAAAACATATTTTAGCAGGCCATAGTGGCACACGCCTGTAATCACAGTACTTGGGAGGCTGAGGCAGAAGGATCACCATGAGTTTGATGTCAGTGTGGGCTACATAGCGAACTCAAGGCCAGCCTGAATTACACAGTGAGACCGTGCCTCAAAAAAAACACAAAATAAACATATTGTAATATTTTAAATATATTATATGTAAACATTTTAATTTTAAAATATTTAAAAAGACATTTTATATATATATACACTTCAAAATATTTTTCCAATTTTAATATTTCAAAAATTATATATATGCAAATATTCAAAGTGAACAGCAAGCTTTAGAGTGGGGATCAAAATTTCATTTGTGCCGCTGATTAATTGTATGGCCATGAAACAGTTATTTAACTCTGTGTCTAAGTGTTTTTTATCTCTAAAATGTGGGTGATTGTTTCCTCATGACCTGATTATGAGAACTAAATGAAGCAAATACATTCACATTCCCCTGGGTTCTCTAATCTTTTCAATGAAAGCATATCCCTGCCCTTCTGAATCTTGTTTTCTTTTATAATTTCAATTTTCATTTCCACGTGGATGATTCTGAAATATTTCTCTGAGGGTCTACTTCTTTAGCTTCAATACTCTATCAAGAAAGCCTTTATTGTATACCCACCTGGATATACCAAAAATTCCACATTAATGCCTGAAATTACCCTCTTTTCACTGCCCTCTCATTTTGATACTATTGCTGCTTTTCCTGCTTTGTTAATGTTATCATTTTACAAATATTCTAGGCTGACTAGCTATTTATTTTTAAAAATCCCAAAGTATGTTTCACAACACACTAGATAAGTGGGCTTTTATTCCTTATATGTTAATGAGTTCCATGTGAAATGAGTCTAGGAAACAGTGTTAAAACACTAAGGAAATGCCTTTACTGCAGGATACCAAAGAATCTTGCATATGCATTTCACTATGAAATTATAAGAAGGGGATATAGTAAGCAGCTTTCCCCTAAGTTATGTTACTGAAGCAATCATTTTCAGGAGTGTGAAGAGAAACAGAAAGAACTCACTGGGATAAATAAGATTGTGTAGAGCACTCTTCGGGATTATTATCATGGAGTCTCCATCACTATTTTCTTTTCCTTATCTTCCACAATTTAACAATCACTTAATTATCTAATCATTTTGATTCTCCTTGAATCCCTGGCTCATCCTGAGCTCCTTGCTCTGTATTTCAGGCCTGGACTACAGGTAGGGATTCCTTTCATTATTTTTTTCTAATTCTGTTATCACAAACTCTTATTTCCAATGTCTTATGCAGAATTTAAGTCTTATTTTGTTGTAAGAGATATAAATATACATAGAGATGATCTCTATTGTCATGGAATTTGTGGGCAAATAGAACAGGGCAGCATAACTCAAACAGATACTTAATGTCACAGCTACAGACATACAACATCAATGTAGTAAACAAAGAAATAGCAATCAATGTTATATGGGAACACTTAAGTCACATTTTTCAAGGAAGTAGGATCAGGAATATATTAGTCCATGAACTTCTAAATGAAATATTTAAAATATTTGTCTACACAGAAAGCTATTTTCTCATCTTAAAATACAAATAAATTTAAAATACAATTCACATTATCATAACAAAGTATATTAGAGAAAAGACATTAAAAAACACATGAATATACAATGAAGAATGGCTAAGTATTCCAGAGTATAATCTCTCCCTAGATACAGCCAATCCTAATGATATGTGAAATTTTATTTTGGCTCATAGATTTGTAGGCAGGTCAAATAGCCAACAATTCTGAAGACTCAGCTTTCAGAACTAAAGTACTCTAAGAATAATGCTGACCAATTATTCTAAAGGCTCAATAAAAAAAGATGTGATAACTAAGTTTTAAATCTTTTTTTTTCTGGTACCAGGGATCAAACTCAGGACCTTGCACTTTCCAGGCAGGTGTGGTGTCACTGAGCTAAATCCCCAGCCCAGTTTTAAAGATCTTAACACTTCCTGTTCACAACATTTTGCTTTTCGTTTCCATGTATCCTCATCAGGCAGGTGAAAGCTATATGAGTAGTGTAAGTTTCAAAGCTGACCTTAAAGTATAATTTTTGTAGGGAAAAACTTATTAAAATCGAATCTATGTTTAATTTCCTAATCATCTCTTTGAATTGACCATTTAGTATCATTGAATACTAAACCCTCATATACACATTAGAATATTTCTACAATTTACATTGCTTACAACACAGGACATCTATTGATACTTTTACTGATATGGTGCTATGACTCAAAAATATGAATATTTAATATGGGTAAATCTCCATTTTAATCACAATAGCCATTCTATATACATTCTTGCCCAACATTGCACCAATACTTCTTACCATGCAAGAGTTCATATTTTGAATTTTATAGCTAGAAGTATGATCATAAATTGTAATAAAAGCTAGTAAGAAATAGCAAATAGTTCTACTATGGGATAACTTCTGTTATAGAGAAATGTACTCCAGTGTCACTATACTCAACACCGTCCAAGTCAGCCCACAGATCCTTAAAAGGAAACAGAAATTACTGTACCAAACAGAGGTGCAAGGGGTAGTACAGAGATGAGGAGAATGGCATTTTCTAGAGAAAAAAAGGCAGGTTAGCATAGCTTAACAGTGAGCTATATAACTGGGAAAAAACATGACGTAGAAAGAAAACACAGCTACAATCATAAATGGCTTTTGAAACTCATTTTAGAGTTGGAATGATCTCTTCGACTTCAATTGACTTACTACTCTTTTCTAATACTCGTTTATTTTTTGAATACATAAATAAAAATGAGTAGCTAGAGATGTTTCCTACAATGTCTAATAAACAGTCATTTCTATAAATGACTATATAATATGCATCCATATACATCCATATAGCCATATACATATATAATTGCATACACCCATAATAATTGTTGAATATCATCCTTATGATGCTGTAGGGATATAGGTGGATTGCAAGATACTACCTTGGCCATCTTGTCCCACAGAATTTTGCTATTAGAGTAGTGTTGTTTTTTAAGAAAATCACCCACTAGTAACTACCAGCATCTTAGATTTGTATCTGCCTATGCATACTAGAGTTTCACTTTCCACATCTGTAGAATGAGGAGTTGGAAAACACTCCCAGCTTCTTTCCAGACGTGATGATCTCTGTCCCTGTTATTCACCAGAGGGTGTTAATCTGGTGAAATACCAAAACTATATAGGCCAATGTCTAGATTTCCTTTAGCCATATCTGCCTTCTAACTCTCAAAATCTTCAGGTTTCTTAAGGCACATCTTAACTTTTTTTTTTATCCCTCATCCAGCCCCTTGTTCTTTTCCAATCACTTCTTCTTTACTTTCCTAAGGGTTCTTTTGCCCTCTGGGGCTCTGGGGTTAGAACTTGCTATTGTACCTGGCACAAAGGATCAATTTGCACTTCAGTCACACTATCAGCAGTCCTCATTAACTCAGGCAAAAACAGACTCTACCAACTAAATTCTAGTTGCAGTGGAAATTGAAATACCTTTTGCCCAGGGATTCAATTGGATTAGAGCAAGAGTGGGAACAGGATAGCAAAAGCCTAAATCCTTTTCCTTTAGGAACCTAAACTCAGTCAACATTTCCACAGGATGATAACTATAATGAAGGCAGAGAGTATTATTTCAGCTAACAAAGGATAGTCCTTCACAAAAGAATAGCAAGTGTCCTTACTAATGATTATCCTAATTGCTCTTTCCTGTTGGAGGACACGACTTCCTGTTTTATTTTTATCTGTGATAAACAAATTATGCTATCACTATTCCTACAGCCCAGGAAGGACATGGACTGTTTTATATAAATTAAATATTAGTATTATAAAGTCTGTCTTTTCACCTAAACCAAGCCTTCAGACAGGATTCATTATGACACCCCCCTTGTGTACTATATTTCTCTCAGGTCCATTCATAACCTGAAGCATAACCTTGGCTATATCAAAATGGTTAAATATTTGGCCTAATGTTTATCTCTAAACTTAAATTATAGATTTAGATTACTAATCTTAGATTATTTTAATAGACTGGTCATCTGAAAAATATTTATTTTTCCTATACATATAATCTTTCTGCCCAAATTCTAAAAGGTAGTAAGCACAGATATGTTCTGTACTTTACATCAAATCAACCTATAGCTGCTCTACTCAGACATCAGAGTCAACACTGCCAATTTTTCTCTCCACTCCTTTTTTAAGTCTATATATTTTAACATTTTATACTTACTTATTAGTCCATGCATTTATAACACAATAGGTTCCATCATGTCAGGCTCCTTTGCATTGGTTCTGACAGTGTGTTTCTCTGGGCCAGGCAGGCTGGCACATCAGTCGAACCCAGGGACCTTTCTCTTCAGCTTACTTTTTTATCTTCTCATTTCTCTCCATGCTTTTCAGAAAGTTATCTCCATTCTAGTGTGCTTAATAAGCATAATGGACACATTAATTTCTCTTGGCAAGACTCTTACCATTTACTTCCTTGTTCACAATGCCAATAGCATGCTTGGTAACAAACAGCATTTTTGCTCTCTGGTGCAAAATATATGTGAGAGATCTCTTTTATGAATAATACTCATTTCCTTCATACAATATCACGTTTTCTGTAGATTCACATGTATGTTGCCAAAGGAACAACTCCACATTTTCTAAAAGGCATGAAGAATGCATAGTGGTATCTCTTTCCCTTCATGTTCATTCATTACTTTGATAGACTTCTGGAAGATGGTATTATTGGCCAAAAAGCTCTCTATTGTTTTCTTTTTCCACATTACTTAGCCAAACTCCATTACTTAGTTTTACCAGTGAAATGTTTTAACATTTATTGATATCATCCCATGTTTTCCATCTCTAAGGACATAGTAAGGCTCAGAATATAAAAACAAACTCCCACAGCCATATTTCTTTAGAAGAGTGCCTTTCAACACAATCTGCACCTGGTATAATTGTTAAATTCTGATTTAATTGGCCTAGAATCAGGACTCTGGATACCCATAATTCTAAGAGCTATCTGGTTGATTCTAATATGCAGCCTAGAAACAATGTCCCAAGATATGGGCTGTCCCTTTGCAGTCCCTGAACCAGGGATATCATCTTGGGAACTTATGAAAATGCAAACTCTAGGCCTCACCCTAGATCTACTGAGAGGAGAACCCAGCAATCTATTTTTCAATAATCATCATGTGATTTATGTGGCAGTTCAAGTTTGGCTATGGGGTTGCACTCCTATATATCTCTCCAAATCATGATTCATCAATATGGTTTCTGCATCCTCTCTATATAATAAGACCAAAAACATAAACTTGAGATTGTAATAATTTCTTGCTTAAAGTTATTTACTGCCTTCCAAACTTCTTAGTGTATTCTAATTTCTTGGTATGTTTTTGTGATCTGATTACAACTTATATTTTTACCCACACCATATCACTGAATTTGTAATCCAATTAATTTCCATTTATTAATTTCCTAAATGTACTATACTTAGTCATTGTACACCTTTAAATGTGTTTTTCCCTCTGTTTTCACATGGCATTTTATTTTTCCCTCTGAAGCCTCAGATCAATTCATCCATTTCTTTTGGTTCTGAGGATCAAACTCAGGTCCTTGGGCTTGAGAGACAGGCGGTGGAACCACTGAGCTAAATCCCCGGCCCAATTCATCCATTTTTTCATGTGTTTTAGAATCTCCTAGGCTATGGTGTTCCTTCTTACACACAGCAACTGCAACTTGCCTAAACTTATATCATGGCAATCTCCATATGGTCATGGGGTTGTTATTTGTGTAATTTTGTCCTCTTTCTGGGAGACAAAAACTATGTTTATTTCAACTTTTTACCTTAACATTAGCTTTGATATGTAAAACTCAGTATTTGTGAATGTATGAATGAATAAGTGAAGATGCTCCAAAGTATTTTGGAAAAATTCGTGTATTTCTTCTAAGCAGGAGAACCAGACCACATACAACAGTACAAATCTTAACGACCAAATACGTAATAAGTTTATTTTCATAAAAAATCCCCTCCACTATCATAGTACATTACTATAACTTGCAAGAGTTTTTGCAGATATTACCAGCCACCTTCAAAATAGTTCAGAACCTTCTTTAAATAACTGGAGACCCCGAAATACTCTGAAAATATATATTGTGTTTTATTATTTTTTTCCCTCACCGTCTGAGCTAGAACTACATAGACAGTAAGTGCTGGAAACATGTTGAATATACTGCTCAGACCAAACCCCTTTTTGGCTTAAAAATAGAACAAAATAAGGTCATCCAGGCTCAATCCCAGTCACCATTTATTAAGCATCCATCAATAGAGACCAAGCACACGTGATATACAAATAAGAACAGACAGTTCACAATATAAAACACAACATTTTGTAAGAAAGAAACTTATGAACGAGTTGCATTACATGCAACGAGAGAAAAAACAGGCACAATTCTCTGGGAATTTAGAGTAAGAAATGGCAAACTACCCAGTTTGCCTATGTTTAAAGAAAGCTTTATTTCTTGTTCAAAACAATGCACATGTTGGACCTAGCATGAAAGATGTCATTTCACTTTTTTTCTGTTTTGTTTTAAAAAAAGATTCTTCATCCTCAAAGTATAGCAGACATGATTGATTTCATTCTACGAGAAAATTCATTAAGAATGTGAAAGTATACACATTCATTCGAGTTAACATTAAATGATACTCTCCCAGTGAATAAGATGTCAAAATGCTCACTAGTAATTGCAGTCAATGAAACGAATGCTCTGTTTTGAGGCTGTATGCATATTTGTCCTCCTCAATTGAACAGTAATAAGAATAAATGCACACTTACCTCAGAATAGAGGAAATAGTAGATGCTATAAGATAATATTTCTAATGCCTAGTAATATGTGGCAATTTAATTTCAAAAAACAACTTCGTGTCTCTAGAAATTAAAGATAAAGATTTTACATTTAAATGAGCATTGCTCAAACATTTTAAATGTTCCTACATCTAAAACTTCATCAGTTTTTTAATTTGAGCTTTAGGGGGAAGTATATTCTAATGTTTTGAAAACTTCCAGTTCAAATTCTGACTGAATAACATTGATCTTGGTTTAAAGCTATTTCTAAGAAACAGACTATTTTTTTAGAGGCAGATACTATACGAAATTCAAGGTAATGTTGGAATCATACACAGTGACAAACTGTAATTCACATCTCCAAAGTTAACCATTTTAGTTAGACAACACTCTTACTACTCACACTGCTGGACTCCTGTTTTGTTTTTTCTATATTTACAAACAGGTACTCACACATAGTGTCACACTGACATACATGTATCATGAAAGTTGAATTTCATTTTAAGGGAAAATATTTCTCCCAAGTGAGTCCAAATGAATTCTAACTATAAAACTAAGAGTCAGATGTTCTTTCTGTATATATACATACTCCTCACTCCTTTTTTACCTCATGAGAATTTACATTCAGAACTACAAGAAAGCTAAAGCAACCATACCAGATACATAAACATTTGAATAACCATATCAACTTTTTATTTCATAAAAGAGATACTATAATCACAATGTGTGAATACAATTTTAGTCATTCTCTGCATTTGGAAAGATAATTGGTATATACATCAATTAGTATCCTTTTTATTAATCTATTAGAAGGGCTATGTTTTTATTGATTTTCAAAAATAATTTGAGTATGAGAATATATTTTAATGTGAAACATAAAAGTACATGAACAAATTTGAAATATATTACACACTTGGCCTATAGGCTGAATTTATACCATATATCAGGTTTAGATCTTTAGCTGTATGTATGAATAATTCTATTTTTGGACAATACCTGAGATATTTTATATTCCATATTATTTCTAAAATCTTAGATGTCATTATCAAATAGCTAAAAACAAAAGGCTTTTATTAGTAACTAACCATTCTTTCCATAACTTTTAAATATTAATTAGTTCAAGACACACTTATTGAACTTTTTCCAAGTATAAGGTAACAGATTATGTGAGAATAATGCCACATAAAAAATATGATTTACAATATCCAGGAGGGTGTAATGTTGTAATAGAGGTAATATAATTAAGTAAATTATGTTTCAAATTACAAAGTCTCAGTTATCATATCTGTCAAGTGGGATTAGTAATGTACTACTTTGCAACAGTATTTATAAGATGAAATTATATATCAGTATGGAGATACCTCAAAGAACTAGGACTAAAGGTCCCATTTGACCCAGCCATTCCCCTGCTAGGTATCTTCCCAAAAGAATTAAAAGAATCACACCACAGAGATATATGTGCACCCATGTTTATAGCGGCACAGTTCGTAATAGCTAAAGCTTGGAAACAGCCCAAGTGCCCATCAACTGGTAACTGGATAAAGAAGATGTGAGTTTTTTTTTTTTTAAATGGAGTACTACTCAGCCATAAAGAACAAGAAACTAGAGACATTTATAGCTAAATGGAT
>NW_004624762.1:22740097-22761512 GCF_000247695.1 Heterocephalus glaber | reverse complement strand
AATCACCTGGCTACTAATAACCAAAGCTTATTGTATTCTCAATAAAAACCCTGCTAGTTAGGGACTCAGGGCTCTCAATCTCGATCCGCTGTGTTGGTGACAGTTGAGAGTCCCTGCTTAAGCTTAAATAAACGACCCTTGTGTGCTTACATCAAAAATGGCCTCCTGGTGGTCTCTGGGACTTCACAATCTGGACACAACATTATCTGAAACAGAATACTCCCTGGAATGGACATTCCTTTCTAAGTTCCCTTTAGGGAACCTCCAACAATAACTCAAACACAAGCAAACTCTTATCTTCAAAGTGGTCCAAGCTGACCAGTCACCTTTTTGGGAAACTGCCTTCAGATACTCAACACAGTATCTGATTCTTCTAATCAAAGAAACCAGGCCTGATACCCATGAACAGAAGTGATTCTCCCAATTTTTACCTTCCCTGCGTATCACTTTTTACTAATTTGACAACTCCAAAGATACCTGTTTTCTTAACTCATTACAGAAATCACCACAAACTTTTAAAAATTCTGACATTTACTTTGAGAATAAAAAAAAAACAGAAAACAAATGTGTGAATAAAATAATATGTGCTAGTGTTCACTATTAGAAATAACCCTTTTCAGACTGGAAGATGCCCAAGTTTCAAATACATAATGATTTGATAATTAAACAAGAGTTAGGTAGACACTGTGGTTTGTAATCAGTCACTTGTGTGCCTATAAGCTGTTGATCACAAGGTATCCAGTAAGACAAGCACAAGCCTGCACCCTTCAAGGAGTAAGCTGTGAATGAAAAGCCTTGGGGCAATTTGAGAGTGACAATGGAATGGGATTATTTACAATGAATTTGCAATAAAAACAGTTATCAAGAGCACCACATTCTGACCTTGAGTAGCCAGCAATACTTTTAAACAATGTTCTATACACAAACATTAAAATAATAAATAGAAGTCTTTGGTGGAAGAAATATGGTGATAGTGGCTTTGACTGGGGCTGCAATTCCAAAAATGGATTTGTGTAAGGCTAGATTAAAAGTAATGAGACTATTCACAGTGAAACATAAACATCTAATCAGAGATTAACTCAATCTATTTAGCTCTTATAAAACTTTAAAGGTATATTTATATTTTGGACTTAAATTATAAATTAGCTTTTATTGATAATAAATTATAATAATATAAGCAACAAAAATTATTCTCAACACTTTGACAGTCACTAAGCAATTTCTTATATCCTCATTCAAGGCCAACAATAAGTAATCTTATAAAGTAACATTATTTTTCCTAATTACTCTTGGAAGACAGCAGCAGATACAATCAGCTTAAAGCCAGGCATAAGGTAAGGTCTTAATACATATTAACTTGTCCAGGATTACTTTGTCTGGAATGTGGTGTCAGGTTTAAAACCCGAGTTAATTTCAGATTTTGTCCATTTACCATACCTATGGGTCACCATAACTTCTAAAATGCTAGCTTTGCCCTCAGAGGCTTTTTGATCATAAACAACTTAAAACACAACACCTCGTGAAGTAGAACATAGGAACATACCCTAAATCATTATGATATTTTACTCAATAAGTGATGCAAGCTTCCATATAATAGCAGTGGAGTGCTTTTTAGTGGATTAGTGTTAAAGCATTCTTTGTACGCTGAATGATTGACTTTTAATTTATCAGACTTATCCCTTGATTAGGTCTGGTAGTGAGAGACTAGGTTTCAGGACACAGAAGATTTGTTAAAAGTATAATGCGGGCATTAATTTTTTCAGCAATAATTTTAGATTCATAGGAAGTTGCAAGGAAATATGCAAGAGCAGGATGTGTAAACTTCAGCTTACCATCTTCAGTGTTGATACCAGGTACAACTACCTATATTTCAATAACAAAACTTGAATATTATCAGTATAATCCAGAGTTTATTCAGATTTTACTAGCATATGCGCACTCATGTGCCTCTGTGTCTGGATCTATAATTCTAGGCAGCTGTATCAACTGCAGTTTTATGTAACACACACCAAAATTAAGACATAGAACAGGGCTTTCATCATGGCACCACAATACAGAACAATCACTTCTCCATTCCGGAAACCAATAATTTGTTCATAATATGTGTAATTTTACTGCAATAATATGCTATAAAAATAATAATATTATGTAGCCTTGTGAGATTGTTTTCATTCAGCATGGCGCCCTTGAGATCCAATGGAGTTGTAAATATTGAGTATTAGTAGTCCATTCGTTATCACTGAGTAGTATTTCATAGTATGCAGACATTGCAGTTAAAAAATTGCCTATTTATGAACATTTGAGCTATTTCCAAGTTCTGGTTATAACATTCATGATTGTGACATTCATGTAAAGGTTTGTGTGTGAACAAATTTCCATTTTCTTACATAAATACCCAAGAGTACATGTGTTGTATCATATGGTGATTGAATGTTTAATTTTAGAAGAAATTTCCAAATTATTTTCTAGAATGGCTCTACTACTTTACATTCCTACTAGGAATACATTAAGAGACCCAATTTTACAGTATCCTTGTCAGCTCTGAGTGTCATCACTGCATATATATGTATATATAACATATATATATATTATCAATGCCTATTAATTTAAAAAATATCGGGATTCAAATATTTTCTTCATGCATATATTTTGATCATAACCATCTCTCTTATTACCCTCCCTTCATTGCCTTTTTTAGAAAAAGTTAGCCATTCTGATAGGTGTATAGTGATAACTCATTGGAGTTTTAACCTGCATTTACATAATGACTGGTAATTTTCTTTTGGTTTTTTGAGACAAGGTCTTGCTATGTATCCTAGACTGGCCTCAAATTTATCTTTGTGCCTCAGCCTCCCAAGTGCTGGGATTATATGTGTGTGCCGCCACCCCCAGCTCCATGGATAATAATATTGAACAACTTTTTATGTACTTTTAGCTATCTTCATGTCCTCTTTCACTGATGTGCCCATTTAGGTCTTTTCGTCATTTTTTATTATTTTTGTTTTTAGTGCATGTTTTTAAGTGATCTTTGTGCATTCTACATATTAGTCCTATGAGAGTTCACAAAAGTAATGAAGAGAAAAAAGCACATGGGGTAAAAACAGTACAAAACAAAACCAAGAACAAAAAGATTCTAGAGTAAACAGGAGTATGGTAAATCAAAGAAGGGAAAAACTCGATGGATAGAAAACAAATCTTCATTATTTATTCATACATTTTAATCTTCAACTAGAGCTATGGAACTTTTGTTGTCATATAAAGAATTCACAAATGCAATAAAATTTTAATAACTCTTATAATTATTAACATATATAAATGGCAATAATTATTTCCTTCACTACAGTGTTAAAAACTAACAAACTAAAAATGTTTATTAAGAAGCTTAATATGTGTCTGATTCTGGCAAAACAATGGTGAAGATGACAAGTTGAGGACTGTGGATTCCTGGAACTTACCATAGATACTTAGTGACAAGTAGTATTTACTCATACACATACATGTGTTATGGAGGGATGTTACATACTATGGAAATTCAATCTACTCAGGGTATTCTGACATGTAACCAAAGGAAAGCTTTGAGTGCAATATAGTATTATCTAGGCAAAAACAGAGATGTGGGGGAGTTCTAGACAACTAGAAAAGCATGTGCAAATGTCTTGGGGCAGAAAGAACCAGTGTCCTTTCAAGCAGTAGAAAAGAAAGGCAGTAAGGCAATGAGGCAGGGGAAGCATGGTGGGAAGTAAGATAGGATCACTAGGCCTTTTTATATTTTGTGTGTGTTTTCTTTTGCTTTCTTAGTAGCCAAAGCATTAAAGTGGCTACATGGATAGATGGTGGTATCTCCAAAATGACTGAATACATTTTATAGAACAGATTAGAGGGAATGGGGAAAAGGAGATGCAGAGGTGCTAGAAAAGTAATGGCTACTGAACTCCTAGTGAAGAAAAATAGATTGGACTAGGGTAACAGAAGACAAAGAGAAATGAATGAAAAGATATGGAAGGATAAAACCTACAGTAATTGGTAGTAGTTTACATAAGCATAAAAAAAGCTATCAGTTTCAAGGATGAAATAGGCTTTTTGGTTTGTGAAATGATGAAGGATAAAACCATTCAAAGATAAAGGAATCTAGGGGCAACAATCAGGCTTAATGGGTTGGAGGGAAAATTCTGTCTTGAGCATTCAGAATGGAGATGTCTTTGTCATATGAAAATGAAAATGTCTTTGTTTCTATTTTTCCTTCTAGTCTCTTTTCTTTTCCCTTCCTTCACTTCCTCCTCCCACATCCCTTCTTCCATTTCCTATTTGAACATTTTCTTCCTACTTCCCAATAACTATTATCCATTTTGGTCCTTACCCTTTGGTTTCTCATACAAGAGAAACAATGTGATATTTAAACATGTGTGCCCAATTTATTTCACTTAAGAGTATGGTCTCAAGGTGAAGGGGGTGGATAGGGAAAAATGAAGAATCAAGATATATTGTGCACAGATACAAATTCCCTATGATGAATGTGGTCATTATGTATATCTAAAGTGTGCCAAAAAATTAATAAAAAAAGAAATGTCAACCAAGCAGGTGTTTTGTAGCTCTGGAATTCATTGGAGAAAACTGAGTTTGAGGTAAAACTTGGTTAGTTATCTGCATGTAGATATTAATGAAGTTGTGGACCTGAGTGAAATTGCCAAGGAAGAGATTAGAGAATCATGCTAGGATTGAATTCCAAGCACTGGAGATATCCCCACCCTGACAATGGGAACAAAAACCAGGAATGCATACTGTCCTGATCTCCGAGGAAGACAATGTTCCTAAGAAGGGAGAGTGCTCAATGGCAACCGCAGCTGCAGTTTCAAGAAAGGCAAAGAAGATGTATTGCTATTGGTTTTACTGACTTGAAGTTTTTCTACTTCACTTGAACTCAGCAGGGTGAAGTTCAAATAGAAAATACTATATTATAAGGAAAAAAGGGAATCTCAATATTGGTTCCAAGTGATGTACATAAATCAGAAGATTTGTTTTATCATAATAGAATTTATAGTCCAATTTTCTTAAACAAAAACAAAAACAGGAACCACTAATACAGTTACCTTTAATACTTAATATTAATATGAGTAACAAATAAAATAACATATTCAACTGTGATTGTCTGTTATAATTGGAGAATGGTATTTGGATGTAATAAACTGTTGTGCCTTTGCTCACAAGTGTTTTGTAGTGTTTTTTATATTTTTTAAATGAAAGAACTGATTTCCATGTTTTTTTAACATACATCATAATTTTACACACTTTATGATTTTAAGTAAGGCCAAATATGTTTCTATGTAAACCAGCTAATTTCTAGTTAATATGTGTGTATGTTTATGAGTGTGCATTTTTTTGCCAAAAAAAAGAGAAGTCTGAGTACCCTAGCAATATCAGAAAAAATGACCTAAGTTATTTTATTCCCCACACTGTCACAAAAACTTTTTCATAGGAAAACCAGTGCTGACATTGTTATGTCGGATTTGTACTTCTTAACTATAGGAGTATCATGTGCTTCATAGCCTAATGGACACACCATGCATTACTGGTGCACTCTAAAATTGTATGGTGTCTGTTACACACATATATACAACTACATACAGCACTTAAATAATTAACTTGAAGTAAACCAAAAAATATTAATTTGTCTATGTCAAATACCAATAGTAGTTATAGTAGTCATTCAAATACACCATGGTTTAGAGGGTACTTTTCCAAAATAGTGTTTGTCATTATCATTAAATATCATGGTAATCTACACAAATTATTTTTATAGTAGTAAACTATATTCATAAAGGCCCAGTTCTGTTTTCTGTTCATGTCGCATCACTGACATAAATTCTAAACAAACAACTAGTCAGTCCACTGTGGAGAATTAGCTGTAGATGACCAAGAACAGATTGGGGCCGGGCTAGTCCTTTCTTTGACCTTTTTCATGTTCATATAATAAAAGGACTGAAATAATAATAAAATTGCTAAGCAAGTTAACTATTACACATTACATCATAAAAGGCTCCCCGAGGCGGACTAGAGGAGAAATGTGTGGTAATTCGGGACATCTCAGTTTTTATCTAAGAAAATATAATGTGCCAAAGTCTATAGTGTTGGAACAGAGAAATAGTTTTATGAATTTTCTTAAAGAACATTCTCAACAAAACATGTCTAGTTCTTGATAGACGCTACCACGATTCTTCCCATTTTGTTTTATTCTATCCTCCGTAGACTCTATCAAATCTGAGGGGTTGTGGTAACTCACTGCTCACGGACCTTCAATTCTGTCACTGCCACTTTTTTAATCCCAACTCCATCACATACGAGCTGAGCTACCTCAGGCAAATTACTTAACTTTCCTGTTCCTTCATTTGTTAAACAGATGATTACATTCCCTTAACTCTTAGAGTTGATATAAGAATTAACCGAGATACATGTAATATAGTCAGAGAAGCACCAGATGTTTAGCACAAGCTTTATATTCAATGAAAACTTCCATAATCACACTAATCATAAGCAATCATTTATGCTGATTCATACCATATTTGTAACTTTCTTGACATTTTATAGCAGTCATATGTGGATATATGTGTCTCTTCTTCTCTGATTTAAAGAATTTTAATCTCATAAAAGGCAAGGAGAACAAATCAGGTGTTCAACAATGTTTAGTTACAAGCAAGTTAAAACCTAATGGTAAAAAAGTTGCTCAATATCTTATTAATATTCTGTCTAGTCCTATTTCGCCAAAAGCTAGCGGATAAGTACATCATATTCATCCATGACTAAATTTCAATTACTCAAATGCTCTCCATCTCTCCACTGTGATTGCGGCTTTATTTAAACTGAATTGTCACTGTTTTCTAAGTATTTCCACCATTTTTGCAGATTTAAGAATAATCAATTCTACTAATGGTTCTAAAGAATTTTTAGACATTTCTCCAATAAGCATGTATATTAACTAAAACAGCATTAAATAAAGTGCAAACTTACTTTGTCACATCTATGCAATTTCATATTCTCTAAAGGATGACTTTTCATATTACTTAACAACTCTGAGCAATTGAAATTCAGACTATGATAAATGTTTTACACTGAAGGCTCATTTCATTATACTGTAGTCAGTTGAAATGGGGTTTCCGAAGAAAGTATTTTTAGGAAGTGCGGTGTACAGGAAAAAACTGAATACATCATACAATTTAAATATTTATTGAAGCTTTTCTACTAAGGCAACATTTTGGCGATAGCTCTCTGAAATAGCAAAGTGGAAGAGGAAATTAGGGCTAAATGGATGGCAGAGTCAGTGGAAACCAAGGCACCTGATATGGAGACTGAGATTCTCAATTCACAAAGTCATTAAACTGAAGATGGAAAGGAACAGCCCTCTTTGCAGAAATAATACTTTATGATTTTAACACTCTACTACATCCTTCTATGATTTTTTTTTAGAGTGCTCTGTCTTCCTTACTGAATTCCTGACCTCTTTCTCTTTGCACTCTAATCTTTCTGGCTGGTTTCATCCATTCCATGTCTGACACATTTAAATCCCCATTCATGACTTCATTTCCAGGCTTCAGAACCCTGTATCCACAGTACTCACACTTCCATGAAAGAGGTTAGTATCTCCAAGCCTCTCCTTCCCTTACTCCAGCTTCCCTTCCAATCTTCCCCTTGTAAATGACACCATTAAAAACTCAATTTGAACTATCATGGAGGACACTGCCTACAACTCAACACCAGTTACTGGTGATTCTATTTCACAGAAAAATCTCGCATATTCACTTCTTTCATCTCCAATATCACCATTCTATTTAAATCTTCTACTCCTGGGGGAGCTACCATAGTAACTTCCCTTGTAAATCTCTTCTCATACCCCATCCTTCTTCTTTTGACTATCATTTTCTCTGGAATATCTCTCAAATTTCTAAGACTAGGTCTTATTCTTCTATATCCCTGTAACAATGTGTGCTCTATTTTATAATTCTCATTCCAAATGCTATTTAAATTATGATCATATTTATCAGCACATCCTCCTCAAAATGCTAATTTCTGTGAGTTTACTGGTTCAGAACATTGTCTTCAGAGAATATATTACCTACTACAAAATTGGCATTCAGTATGTACCTGTTGAATGGGTAAATAAATGAATGCATAACAAATTTGTTCACTGTAAGTTTTTAAATAACAGTCATTCAAAATCACCCAATACAAATTTTATGGAGCCACTTCTTCTGGTACTTTCATTTCTGGATTTATTTTCAGAATAAATCTATATTCAGACATTTCAGTAGAACACTGAAAAGGCCACAGGCTGGAGCAAAGCAAACCCCTTTGATACCATTTCGTGCTCTCTGACACAGCCCATTAGAAGATGGGTACGTACACCTAATCCAAAGGAATCCTCTAGCTCTTCAGCAGCTGTTCACATGGCTCCTGCCCTGCCCTCCAGCCTCTACTAAATCAGGATTCTCCAGCTGTCTCAGCTTCCCGTAAGCTCTTTCAGTTAACCACCAACAAGCCAACATTTCTTGCATTTGGTCATGCTCTTTTGAGTCTAATCTCCCCTTTATATCTCAGTTATTTTCTAATATATGATAGCTACTGTGATTCATCATTTTCACACATTTCTTTTACTTTTCCAACTATTTTAATAATATTTTCCACTTAGTCACTGATTTATTTATAATACTGCCATCTTAAGCATCAACATAAAAAGAAATTACTCAACTTTCCTTTAATGAAAATACTTGCGCAGTTCTGATTCTATGATATTTTATTCCTATACTTTATCCTTATGCAAGTTCCCAAGGCTAAAATCTGCACTTGTAACAGGGTGCTGAGTCCCTTGCCCTTTAGGGCAGCACTTGGGCTAAGGTACCATTGCTACTGTAACCTGATAAAGGAGGAGACAAGTTGTGTGCAAATACAGATCAGTGCCAAGAATGAGCAAAACGCTACTAATGTTCTTGCCCTTTTATAGTCTCAATTCTGTGACAGTCTTGGCCAAAAACAGAATGGGAAAGGGGAGAAAAATTTAAAACAAAGCAAAAGCCAAGAAAAGGGTAAAAATATTAATGGTAACTCCTATATTTTCCCACAATTGGAAAGAATATTGCACACCGTAAATCCTATTGTGCTTAATACTGGACTTTTAAACAATCCAAATTTCCATCATGATGGGAAGAAAATATATCTAAAAGTTGAAGGTAAATTGACAAAAGACTTATTATAGGATATATGTGTTCCTTATTGTTGTTACACTCGTGTATGGTTTTAGTATTTATTAAATATATTCAAAAAGCATGGAAAGGCATACATTTATTTTTTAAAACTCATGCTCTTTTCAAAACCCATTTGCCTACATACATACCCCATGATAAGTAGTGCCTTTAATAATATATTTAATATTCTCCATATTCAGTAAAACAGCCATAATTTTTACTTAAAATAAGTAGACAAAGCACATAAACTAAAATGGAGTAATTAAAAGAGCAGCAAATCTCTTTTTCGTAATTTTTAAACAGTAACATAAGACTAAATATGTTAAACTAGTTCTATATGGACATTCCAGCTCTCAAAATTGCCACAATATTATTTTCCAACATTTAAAATTTATGGCAAATCAATTCCTTACAATTATATGAAATCAAAATATTGAATTAACAATCTGGAAGCATCATTTAAGAACAACAATAGCAGCAACATTTTATCAGCATACCAGAGAAATGACAGTTCCATTTCAGTTAAAGGATAATTGTCTAGTTTCCTGCACTTTCCATTAGTGAAGAATGGGGTGCATAATTATAGCAAGAGCATGAAGCACTGAGGGAGAATGAAAAAGATAATCAAGGAGGAAGAGGAAGAAATTGATTTTTAAATTCAATCCTGACTTCTAGGAACATTTGTTTTTCCAGGGCTTAATATTATCTGTATTATGCAAAGCCAAGTTTAAGGATTGCAGGACTCCAGAAAATTGTACTGTATGTACCTTCACCTATCGAAACTCTCAGATATTTTGATTGATATCAGAGTAAGATAATGTTTGAGCCGAGATGTGGATGGGAATTCTTTTATAAAATGGCAGCCTGAGTGGGAGCCATGAGCTATAGAAGAAGGAGTACTGCCCTTTGGTTTAATTAGTTGGCATGAGGTGGAGATTGTGTGGGCCTGAGATGAGGATTCTTTTAAATATGAGCCACTAGGGTCATTTCCCTTCCTCATTCTCACGTGCTTGCTGTTTATGAGAAGTTCTCATTGAGAAATTTCAGATTCCCTTAAAACATGAGAGCCCAAATTTTTGTTTGTGTTGCCATTTTCAGGGCAGCAATCATAAATGAGGAAAAGGACTATGCTTTTGGTGTTAAAGTATTTTAGAATCTCTGAAGGGGCCAATTGGTTTATGAAGGAACATTTAATATTATAATATACTATGATATCAGGGGAAAATAATATAAGTAGTACTGGGGATGGAACATAGGGTTTTGCACTTGCTAGGCAAGCACTCTCCTACTCTGCTACCTCCCCAGTCCTTCTTATTTTATCTTGAGATAGAATCTCATCAAGTTCTCAAGGCTGGACTTGAAAAATTTCCAAAAAAACCCCCAATGGAATCACTTTACATATTTATCTTGAAACTGTACTTCACACATGAGCGCTAAATAGTCGTATTTCCATTCAATAAAGGATATTAGAATCTCTGGAAGACATGTTCACTTTTTTTTTGTTTTTTTGGTACCAGGGACCGAACTTGGGTCCTTGCACTTGCGAGGCAAGCAGTGGAACCACTGAGCTGAATCCCTGGCCCCTACATGTTCACTTTTAACATTAAGGAGAGGGAACTTGAAAGTTTACAAAGACTTCAGAAACAATTCTACATGTGACATCAGTAGATAAACCCATCCAAAGATGGCAAAATAGTAGACTGTTGTATCGCATTGCCATTTTAACTTTCATATTTGTATTAAAATGAAACTTTGGAACTCTAAAGATGGTTTAGCGTTTTATAATGTGAAACCTAAAGGAGGTTTAAGTAACAGATGATTTTAAGCTGGGAAAATGTAAAGAACACTGAGTGTTTATTTGCTTGCTTATTTGTTGAAGATCTGTATGCTGCATGGAGCACATCCTCTACAGAGAAATATTTTCATGAAATTCTGCTATAAAAGTTAGTTTCATTTAATGAAAAAAGGTCTTATTTCCCATACTCCCTTACTTAGCCTTCCCAACAAAACTTTCCAATATGAACCAAATGCCATGATAACAGAACACAAACCTCTTAGGACCAACCGCAGGAGGACTTTGTGAGATAGAAAGACATTGCCTCTTTCTGAATCCAATGAAAATCTGAATGTACTGTATAAAAATAAACCAAAGTCTTTATTATTCCTTGTCATTGTGATTTGGCTTGCCTTCAAATTATATATCCCATATATCTGAAATAACTGTACCACCTTCATTAACTGAGTTTGACATCACTTTAATCAATGTATCTTTTTGAAATGAAAGGCAGAAATGTCAAATTTCTACCATCAATTCTTTTAACTTTCTAGTCTGCATCAAATAAAAGGCTGTGTTTGCAAAACAATATATGCTTTCAAGAAATATAACTAGCATTAATTCTATTTTGAAATATAACTAGGAAAAGATTCAGCCCCAATAAATTTTCCCAAACAGAGATGGTGTGCAATGAAAATATTAAAGTTTTACTTATATGGATCCCTTCCAAGGTCCCTATTTCATTTCATATTTGTAATTTTATATTATTTTTCTTAAAACCATTCCCCTAATTGCATAATCTCAGGCCCCATACATTCTGAGTTTGCTCTTTTCTTCATGGTTATATTTTGTTGATCAGGAGACATTTGTTAGTCTTCTCAATTTCATAAAAAATAACGTGCTTAAAAAAGAAAATTAAACATGAAAAGAAAATTATCTTTAAGAAATGATTCATTTCCACATAATTCTAAGTCTCTCTTGAGCAACTAAGTACTCTGAGGTTTAAATGTATATGCATGTACATATATAAGATATATATTCACATCAAAATACTGTTTGTAATGAAATATAGTTTAATGAAAATACAGGGAATATTGCTTAATAAAGTAGAGAAATACTATAAAAGTTGAGAAGGGAGAGAAAGTTTGGGAATCACTTTGCTTTGTGTTATGAAAGATAAAGTAGAATTTTAAAAAACCCCTGACTCTTCTAGGACAAAGAAGTCTCCAATCTCTTTTGTTAAACCACACAAATCGTTAAAAACCTGAAAATTTGTTTCACATGGAGCATGTAACAAATGACATAGACTACAATTATGTCAAATCAATACTACAAGACAAAATACGAAGCTGGACTAACATCTTTGCCCAAAATATCAATTTGTATTTCAGTACTCTCCAGCTGGAATAGTGTCAACCACCATCCTTATTTCTTAAATAATTTCAAATTTGCACAAAATTCTTTGTAGTCATTTTTAAAGAGTAACATCTATATGACAGAGTCTATTGTATTTTTTATAATGGTATGCCATGCAAGAGAAAACAAAAGCTTATTAATTTAAAAAGTGTATAATCAATTTAGAATAGTAATCTCTTTCATAATTATGATGCCCTTAAGAAACACTGCAAATTAAACTCTAAGATGATTTTGTTAAACCTCAAGATGAATTGGATTATTTAAAAATTCTGAATGAAATGTCTTCAATGAATTATTTAAATAATTTTCCATGCATTTTTGAATAATTCTAAAAGTAAACAATACACTTCATGTGTTAACACAATGACTGTCTTTTTAATGAGAACTATTTTTGTCAGAATACAACTAAACATACTCTTTTGAGTTGTTCAAAATAAGGCAATTTAAAAACTATATTCAAATGTCAAACCATCCAAGTAGTAAATATATTGTTAAATAGCAAAAGTTAATATATAATATAACCCTGAGATTATCTTCATTCAAACCTATGCTCATGTTGCATAAGCATTACTTGATAGTTTAAAATACACTATAATAAAGTTCCATGGGGGCATATCTTTAAAAAAAGTTAGCTTTCTTCAAGTTCTAAAATTTTAAATCTTATTTAAAAACCTACAACAGAGCAGAGTGTAAGGTTGCCTTGCTTTATTCCAGAATTGTATATTTGCTGTTCTTTCAAAATTGTTCTACACACTGGTATATGATTTTAATTTTATAGAACTAAATTTCAACAGCAAGTGATTTGGATAATATTTATACATTAATGATTATAAGAAATAGAAATAGCAACTTAAAATGGGATGTACATTGCATGTGTGTGTATTACAACGACTGTATATATATATATATATATATATGCACATATGTATTTTTGTAATGATAGGTAATGGAACAGAATTTCAGTTAGAAAGCAACAGAGAGCCAGGCTTGGTGGCACACACCTATAATCCCATCACTTGGGAGGCTGAGGCAGGGGGATCTCTGTGAGTTCAAGGCCAGCCTAGGCTTCATAGTGAGCTCAAGGCAAGTCTGAGCTACATAGTGAGACCCTGTCTCAAAAAACAAAAAAATGAAAATAAAAACAACAACAAAAGAAATCAGTAGTGAGGCTCACCAAAGACATTTGTGTAGGGAAATATACATATACATATACATATATATATATATATATAAAATGTATATTATATATGTATGTTCATCCAGTTGATATTTGTGTGTGTGTGTGTGTGTGTGCGGGTGTGCTAATTTGTTTCCACAAATACTCCTAGGAGTAAGTTTTGACTGTTTTTTTGTATAATTTGTCAAGTAATACCTATTTGGAGAGATTTATTTTTTCATACTTAATTATAGACACTGCCCTCATATCTATTTTAGTTGACTATAATCCACAAGTCAAAAATAGGTGACAAAAGATAATCCCCTTCATCGATCACTTTGGGACACACACTATTTTATGTACTATTGTAACTGTTCTATTATAATCTTTAATTATTAGTCATGTGGCTTCCTTAAAAATAAACACAGACTTTTCAATTTTTATATGAGTCTAACTCTAAAGCTCTGCCAAAATGCTAGGTTATGAAAGACATGAAATAGCATGATGACTTTACTGCAGAATATGATTAGAAGTCTCATGTTTTTATGTTGTTCTCTCAACAAGAGACTTTCCAGTTATTTACCCAGCACAGGTTATATCATTAAAGAATTCTCATGACATGCTACAGGAAAGAGTCCTCAAAATACTAGATATGAGAAAGAAACTTTGCAATTGAATCTTTATCAATAATACTGAACTTGTCATTTATCTATCACACTTATTTTCTTTTTATTTTTTCCCCTATGATATACCAGCTAACTTTTTCTAGCATTCAGGCATCCAGGTTATTCCTACACAGAAATTACTTCACTGAGAATATTTATTATGCCATTATCCTAATAATAACTGATACACAAACTACAGCAATCAAAATACTGTTACATTTTCTCCAAGATAATTATGAATATTATATTATTTTAGGGTTTCCTAAACAAGAAAGATGTGCTTTTATTCTTTGGCAAAGAAACAAAACTCAATTCTACCTGTCAATCTAAGTTATCCCAGTGAGAAACATACATGTAAATACATACAAACCTATGTATTATAAACTATATAAAAGATAACATTTATTCACAAAATAAGGTGATAATTTAAAACCAAGCTGCCAAATTAGTGAGATTGTCACAAACTAAAAGTTATACCACAGCTAAAATACTTTTAGTTACTTTGTACTTACAACAGTCTTCTACTTCTTCGCACCAAAGCATTTGTAAGACAAAATATATATATCAAGGCAGCGATAAAAATCTTGGTAAAAATTTCTCCCAACTTTACTGCTCCAGTAGGCTGAAGTACGATGAGAAACCAATAAATTTCAGCAGCCTTGAAAAAAATAACACTTCAGTTTTTCCTACTCATTTGTCTCTGAAGGCAATTGCCTCTAAGATCTGAGTCCTGTAGGGAGAAAGTGAGTGATTCCAACACGGAGTGAGTCAACATAGTAACTGATGCCAGGATTCTGTAGAGGCCTCTGGATATTTCAAATTCCAGGACCTGCGCACAAGCAATCAACCCGCCTTTTCTCTCAAGTTGGTTTCCCATAATAGGACTGCCCATGGACACTACATATAAGGTTGTGCTTCCAGCATGACAAGCCTTGTGAATTCTAATAATGCTCAGCTGTGTTCTGATTAACATTCTAACCAGAGTAGCACAGTGGACATCGTACTTGCTCTTCAGGTCCTCTAAACACAAAAACTCTTCAGTACAATCTAGAACAACATTTTCTGTCATTTTTAGGTAAATTTCAAAAATAACAGAGCAGAAAATCCTGATCCAGAATTAACTATGAGGTGCCTTTCTCTTTTTCTGTCCTCAAAAACTTTCATTTTCCTGAACAAAGAAGAAATGCTCAGAATAATCTATGAATTTGTTAGGTATCTTCTGTCTAACAAAATTAAATTTTACCCCTTTGGATCCAGTCAAAAGTCATGTATTCATGAGCCCAGCAGTATAAGTAAGAGAAGCAGCAGTAAAAGGTAGCCGCTAAGTTTTAAATGTAGTATGTGAGTAGGTCTCATGGGATAAATTTCCTGTTAAAATAAAGACCACTCATAAGAGAACAAAGAAATCCTCCTAAAATGCTTAATTTCAGCTGTGGGTTATGATAAAATTTCTTTACTAAAAATTTACTACTTTTCAGTTTCTTTGGTACTGATTATTAAAACTATTCTTTCAGACATTGAATTAATGACCATTTAATGATTCTCAAAACAGACTTTTTTGCATTAAATGAACACAAATATAACAGGTTATTCGTTATGTTTGTAGATTATCCTTTGCCAGTGGAAGTCCTTTTCATCTTCTTCCTTATTATATTACTATGCAACATGTGATCTTGGTATTTATAAAAAGTTACAGTAATAACATTTTTACAAAGCTAGTCCCTGCTAAAATTATTTGAGTATTTTCATAGTCCCATTTCTTAAAGTGAAAGATTCATTTTCTATTGCCATGTATTCAATTGCTTGGAATAGAAATAAATAATAGATATGAATAGGAATAAAGACATACAGCCTCTTACTATGATGTTTACCTTAATAATTATACTAGGAAATAGACATTGATACAATGAATATATGCGGTTTTGTTACAAGTACAGATTTGTGTAGCAAAACCTCAATGAAGATATAAATCTACTCTATCACCATAAAGACATTCCCCATGCTCCCCGTTCACAGCCACACTAATCATCCTACCCCATCATCCTGAAAGTCTGGCATCCACTCGCTTGGTTCTCCATAGCTCTAACTTGGTCACATCAAGAATGTTAGATAAATGGAATTATTCAGTTTGTGACCTTTTCAGATTGGCTCTTCTCACTGAGCACTGCATCCTCAAGTTCCATTCAAGTTGTTGTCAATAGGTTGTTCATTTTTATTGCAAATAGTGCATCATGGTATGGATACTCTATGATTTGTTTAACTGTTTATTTTTGGTTGGACACTCTGTTCCTCAGCTTTGGCTAGTACAAATAAAGCTGAAATCCATAGACAGTTCTTTCATCATTTGGATTAATGCCCAATAGTGTAATCATTGGACCTAATAACAAAGGTATGTTTAGTATTTGAAACACAGTGTCTAGATGTTTTCCAAAGAAAATGAAATTTTGCATATCTACCAGCAATGTATGAGTGATAAAGATTTTCCACATCTTTTAAAGTGTTTGTCATTTGAATGTACTTTTATTTTTTAATATTTACTAATATAGATTTTATAAATAGCTCAAGTTACAAAGACCATCAAAAGGTGGTATTTGAGCTGTTTTTCTTTAATTAGTACATGTTTGCAGTACATAATGAATACATTTGTTGTAGGTAGTTGGTAGGTATACGTGACACATCTGAAATTTTTTTATATCCCCTTCCCCTCCTCCCTACATCTGTTGGTCTCCTTCCCATTTGCAAAAAACCTATCTGTCTGTTTCCTATTGTCCTTCTATTTTGCTCTTTAATTTACTTACACTTCAAGTTTCTCATAGAAGAAAAACCATATGATATTTAAGGTTGTGTATCTGACATTTCACTTAGTATTATGAATTTGAGGCACATCCATTTTCCTATCAATGACTGAAATTTATTCTTCATTTCAGAATAGTACTCCATTGTACATAAATACTGCATTTTCTTTATCCATTCATCGATTGATGTACATATAGGCCACTTCTAATTTTTAGCTATTTTGAATTGTGCTGCTGTAAACATGGATATGTGTATATCACTGTAATATGATGTCTTCAACATTTTTGGAAAGATGTCTAGTAGGGGAATAGCTGGGTCAAATGGAATTTCAATTTTTGGTTTTTTGAGAAATCTGCATACTGATTTCCACAGTAGTTGTACTAGTTTATATTCCCAGCAAAAAAGCAGAAGGGCTTATTTTCCCCACAGCCTTATCAGCATTTGATATTACTTGATTTCTTAATGACAGTCATTGTTTCTGAAGTAAAATGGAATCTAAGTGTTGTTTTAATTTCCATTTCTCTAATGACCAGCAATGTTCGACTTTTTTATGTATTTATTGGCCATTTCTTCTACTTCTCCCGAGAAGTGTCTATTCATTTCAGTTGGCCATTTTTTTAAAAAGCTGGATCTTTCATTTTCGGAGGTCTCATTTTTTGAGTTCATTATATATTTTAGATATTAATCGTCTGAGGTATAGGTGCAAATATTTTCCCATTTTTGTTTGTTTCCTTTGCTATGAAAAAGCTTGTTAGTTTCATAAAATCTTGTTTGTTGTTCCTGGATGTTATTTTGTGTGCAACTAGGGTTCAATTCAGAAAGTCCTTGCCTATGCCCATGACTTCAAGAATTTTAGCTTCCAGCAGGTTTAGTGTTTCTGATATAATATTTAGATATTTGAATATTTTTGATTTTAGTTTAGTGCATGGTAAGAGACATGAGTCAAGCTTCAATCTTCTGCATGTAGATAGCTAATTTTCCCAGCACCATTTGCTGAAGATGTCATATTTCCCTCAGTATATGTTTCTGGCCCCTTTGGCAAAGATATGATGGCTGAATGTGTCTGGGGTTGTTTTATCCGTTATTCTGTTCCATTCTTCCACAGGTCTGATTTTGTGCCGGTTCTGTGTTGTTCTTATCACTGTAAATATAAGTTGAAATCTGGGATTGTTATGCCTCCTGCTTTGCTCTATTACCCATGATTGCTTATGCTCTTCTGGGTCTCTTCTGGCTCCATATGAATTTTATGAATGTCTCTAATTCTGTGTGGATTGTTGTTGGTATTTTGATTGGAACTGCTTTAAATCTATGTATCAGTTTTTGGAGCTTGTTCATTTTGCCAGTGTTGGTTCTGCGAACCTAGGAAGAGAGGATGTATTTCCATTTTTGGTCTCCTTTTTCAGAGTACTGTAGTTTTCATTGTACAGTTCTTTCACTTTTGATTGGGTTATCTGCTAAAAATTTAATTTTTTGATTTTATTGTGAAGGGTATTGTTTTCTTGATTTCTTTCTCGGTTTATTATTGGTGTACAGGAAAGATTTGAATTTTGTGTGGTGCTTTTGTATCCTGCTAGATTGGTGAATTTGGTTATTACTGTAATATCTAGGAGTACTTTTGTGGAATTTTTTGGATCTTCTACGTAATTTCTTCTACATGATACCATCTGCAAATAATTATATTTTCACTCCTTCCTTTCCTATATATCTCTTTCTTTTATTTCTTTCTCTTGACTGATTTCTCTGGCTAATGTTTTGAGTATTATGTTGAACTGGAGTGGTGATAATGAACATTCTTGTCTGTTCTTCATTCTAGTGGGAAAGTTTTCAGCTTTTGCTGATTTAGTATGATGTGGACTATTGGATTGTCATCAATGGCTTTTTCCAGATTGAGATATGGTCTTTCTATACTTATTTTCTTCAGAGTTTTTATCATGAATAGATTTTGGATTTTTGTCAATGAGTTTTTCTGTGTCTATTGATATAACAGTGTGATTTTTGTCATAGTTTTGTTTCTGTAATGTATTACATTTATTGTTTTGCACATGTTGAACCATACTTGCATCCCTGAGATAATATCTATTTGGTCATGATATATAATCTTTTCAATGATTTGTTGCATTGTATTTGCCAGCATCTAGTTGAGGATTTTTGCTTTAATGCTCACTAAAGAGATTGGCCTTTGGTTTTCTTTTTAGTTGGGTCCTTGTCTAGGTTTGGAGCCAGAGTAATGCTACTTTCCATGAATGTATTTGGAAGCACTCCTCTTTTTATTTCATTAAAGGGTTTGTGGATTATTGGTGTTATATCTTCTCTGAGAGTCCTGCAGAATTCAACAGTGAAGTTATTCAGCAGTGCCTTGGGCTTTTCTTTGTTGGTAGAATTTTTATAACTGCCTCAATTTCAGTACCAGTTACTGGATTGTTCAGCATTTTTATGTCTTCTTTGTCCAGTTTTTGTAAAACATATTTGTCTGAGAATCTGTCCTTTTTCAAGATTGTCTAATTTGTTGGAATAAAATTTTTCATAATGATTGCTAATTATCCTCTGATCCTTAGACGGGTCTGCTGTTATTTTGCCTTTGTCATTTTAATTGTGTTGATATGGGTCTTTTCACTTCTTTTGGTAAGTTTGGCTAAGGATTTGTTTAGTTTGTTTAATATTCCAAAGAACCAGTTCCTTGAGTGGTTGATTTTTTATTTATTTTTCAGTTTCAATTTCATTAATTTTTGTTCTTTAAGATTTCTGTCCTTATACTAGGTTTGGATTTGTACTGTTCTTGTTCCTCTAGTTTCTTGAGGTGTATCATTAGGTTATTTACTTAAGCTCACTCTGTTTGTCTAATGAGCGCATTCACAGAAATAAGTTTCCCTCTTAGGAAAGTTTTCATTGTGTTTCATAGGTTGTATTATGTTGTACTGGTATCATTGTTTGATTCTAGGAATTGTTTAATTTCTTATGACTGTGTGTTCAAAAATGTCTTAATGGCCAAGCATTTGTCAAATTTCTCTGTTTTTTTCTGTGGTTAGTTTCTAGTGTCAGTGCACTATAATATAATAGGGTACATATGATGATTTCATAGCAGGCTTTACGAACTAGCGTATTTTGGAGAAAGTTCCCTGTACTGGTCAGAGAATGCGTATTGTTGTAGAAGGGTAGAAGATTCTGTAGATATCTATTAAGTTCATTTGTTTGAAAGTGGATCAGCTCTGACATTTGTTAATTTTTTGTTTAGTTAATATATTTGTGAGAATGGCATATTGATGTCACCCACTATGATTGCTTTGGTGTTTAATTGATCTTTTATATCTCGCGCTGTTTGTTTTAGAAAGTTAGGTGCCCCAGTATTCATTTTATTTACTTATATGTATATATATATATGTGCATATATATATATATATATTTGAAAAATTATTTCTCCCTGTTGAATTGTTCTCTTAACTAATATGTAGTGACTTATTTTGCCTCTTCTGATCAGTTTTAGCTTGAATTTTACTTTGAGAATAAAATTGCTACACTTGCTTTCTCTTGGGGTCTTGATACATGGAATATTCTGCTACATCTTTTGGTTTTTGGTCTGTGAATTTCATTTTTGGATTAGATGAGTCTCTTGAATGCGACAAACCATTACATTTTGTTTTATGATCCAGTCTTCTACTCTGTGTCTTTTAACTGGGGACTTGAGGCCACTTACATTGAATGTTATCACTGAAAGGTACTGACTTATTCTTTGTGTTATTTTTAGGTTGTTGACACTTTATTTTTCCTTTTTATTTAACTACTTGCCTTGCTTCACGTATTCATTCTATCAGACTTTTTGGCTTTCTTGGCTTGTTGTCTCTTTCTATGAAATTCTTGAGTTATTTTTTGAAGCTCTATTTTGGTGTTTATCTCTTAAGGCATTCTTTGCCATAAAATGTCTATTTCTCTACCAATTTTGTAATATAGCTTTGCAAGATATAGTAGTCTTGGTTAGAAGTTTTTTGTTTGTTTGTGTTTGAAATACTTCACTCCAAGCTCTCCTGGCCTTTAAAGTTTGTATTGAAAAGTCTGGACCTAGGTCCTGAGTCACACAGAACATGCCGAATCAGCCCGCTGCAGACAGGCAGGTCTGCGCACACCCTACTGAGTTCCTGAGTAGTGCAGAAGATGCAGAATCAGCCAACTGCAGACAGGCAGCGACCTAGTTCCACACTACAAAGACACAGAGGACACCAGACCACCAGACCAAGGTACTGAGTCATACCGCTCCTGGTCCAGAGGTAGGGGCTTCTGAGCCGCCGTCCCACTGCTCCTGGTCCAGAGGAAGGGGCTTCCCAGACACCATCCCTCCCGCTGCTCCCAGCCCAGAGGAAAGGGCTTTTGGGCCACCTTCTGTCCT
>NW_004624762.1:22717332-22734572 GCF_000247695.1 Heterocephalus glaber | reverse complement strand
GAGAACCAAGATGCATCATGTAAAGGTACAAGTTCCCAATGAGAAATGTAATTGTGTTGTATACCTACAATGTACCAATAAAAGAATTTAAGAAAAAAAAATATATTTTTGGCATTTTGAAAGTATTGAATTAGGCTTATTGATGCATTTCTGGAAGACTGATAATTTCACCACATTGAGTCTTCAATCAATAAACAGTATGTTGTTCCAACATTTAGCTCATCCAATAATATTTTGTAATACTACTTTAAAAAAATGTTTTGTAGTATGAATAGTCTGTGTTTTGATATTTCCATTATACTTTTAATAGTATTACAGGAAGTAAGTACCTTATTTGAAATGCTTCATAAGAAGTGTTCAGGAGTATATATGCGTGTGTGTGTGTATATATATATATATATATATATATGGGATGTGGTAATTTTATAATCTAATATGTTTTAGGGTGCATGACTTTTGAATGTAACCCAGCACATGAGATCAAGTGTAGAATTTTCCAGTTATGTCATTTTGGTACTCAAAATGTTTCAGATTTTGTAATATTTTGGATTTTGAAATTTTAAATTAGAAACTCTTAGTCTGTACTTTCAGATGTATATGTGATCAAACAAAGTACAAGAAAACAATAGATGTTTCAAGGTCAGAGTTTTGAAAAAGAACTACATCAAAATAGTCTGTAAGAAAACATGCATAACATGTGTATATTGTTAAAATGATTTTAAACAACATTATAATTGTTCATGAAGTAGACATATATTTTTTCAAGAGTACAAAATAAGTTTTTCTTACATTGAAGTCATATATCAGCATGCTTTGAAAAATTAATTTTAAGCCTACATTTTTATGATACATACTACAAAATGAAGACAGATCCTTGCTTATATTTCAATATCAATAATCCTTGCATTATAAATTGAATTTCATATTAATTAGAAAAACATGAGCATGATAAATGTAAAAGTGAACAAGGAATGAATTCTTTAGTAACGAAAAACCCTGAGATCATTATTTTATGTTAATATGAAAGGATTATGTCATTTTTCCAATTTATTAAATTACTTAATATCATTTTAAGCATTATGATTAATATAGATTCCTAAGATAAATAAATTGGGAAGAAACAGGGTTCACAGATACGGTATTAAATTAAGCTCACCAGTTTATTGATTTGGGAAAATCATTTTGGGCCAATTTTGCGTCTCATTTTCATAATTATACGTACTGTTTGAAATGTTACATTTTATATAAAGTCATATATATTTCTTAAATATAAAAAGTCTCTCTTTAATCCAATGGAAAAAATGAGCCAATTTTGTGTCTAGTTTATAGCCAATGAATCTTGAAAAAAATCACATTAATATGATTCGGGAAATTTGGTGCTTGCCAATATAAACAAAAAATCTTGGTGATGTTTTGATAGAAAATACATCAAAACTATAATTGGCAGGGAAATGACTTATTAACTATGTTTATATCTCCCTCCATGAACACAGCCTTTATATCTATTACATATATATTTATTTCATACAAGTTGTACTTTGTTGCAAATTAATATTTTACACATTTTGTTAGTCATATTCACAAGTATATCATTTTGGGAGAAACTGAAAGGTGTTAAATTTAAATTTAAAAATTTGGTTTCCAATTATTTATTGTTCATAAATAAAAACGCTACCTTCTTTCTACCTATTTATCAATCTATCTTTTATATATCTATCTTCTTTTTTGTTTTGTTTTTTATCTCATTTTGTAATGCAGGCTGACTTTGAACTCACTCTATGACCCAAGCTGGCCCCAAACTTACAGTGATCCTCCCGCCTCAGCCTAACATCAGTGTTGGGATTACAGGCGTGTGCCACCATGCCTGCTGGCCTGCCTGCATGCTTGCTTTCTTTCCTTCCTTCCTTCCTTTCTTCCTCCCTCCCTCCCCCTCCCTCTTCTTTCTTTCTTTCTTTCTTTCTTTCTTTCTTTCTTTCTTTCTTTCTTTCTTTCTTTCTTCCTACCTATCTTTGCAATTCTGGTGAAAAACCCAGGGCCATGTACATTCCAGGCAATATCTCTACTGGTGAGCTACAACCTCAGTTTCTACCATTATTTCTTTGAATCATTTTTTATGTTAAGGAAACTTTACATGAGACCTACACTTTCAACAGAATTTTAAGCATATGATAGTATCTTTATACACACAATGTTGCAGATCAGATTTCTATAATTTGCTCACCATACATAATTAAAACTTTATTCTTACTGATTAGCCATTAATTTAAGTGTTGACATTGTATCCTAAGAACTTGTTGAATCATTATTTTGAATAATTTTTAGAATACTAGGGATTTTCTACACAGACCATCATAACATCTGCATAAAGGACAATTTGTCTCTTGTTTTCTGATTTGTGTGTTGTTATTTACTTTTTCTGCATTTCTGCACAGGCTAGAACTTCTAGTACTGTGAAAAATAGCAAAGCTGAAATCACATGTCTTTGCCTTGATCCTAATAATAGGAAGAAAGTTTTAAAATCTTTTCACATTATTACAACATGAGCTGTAGGATTTTTGTAGATGTTCTTTATGAAGTTGAGGAAATCTGTCTTGAAATCTGGTTTCTGAGAGTTTTTATTATGAATGGCTGTTGAATTTTGTCAAACATTTTCCCTGCCTCAATTGATACCATCCAGTAATAGTTTTTCTTTAGCCTCTTAATATTATGTGTTTAGGAGCTTTGTCTGTCTGCCCACAGGCAGTATCGGGCTGCACTTTTTTTGTTCATGTTATACTGTGTTTGTCTGGTTTGGGTATCGGTACTTCTGGCCTACAAAGCATATTTAGAAGTTGTGCCTCATCTCCTATGTTCTGGAAGGTGACAGTTCTCCTCTTTCATCACATGAAAAATGTCATGGCACTGCCTTCTGATGTCCATGGCTTCACATAAGAAATCCTCCGTTATTTGAACTTTTGGCTAATAAATAAAGAAGCATTTCTATACCATTACTTTGAAGATATTTTTTCATTTCAGACTTTGACTACAATGTTTATAAACGTGGGCTTCCTTGTATCTATGCTGTTTGTTCATGTAGTTCCTTAAATCTGGAGGGTTTGTCTTTTACCAAATTTGTTTATTTTCAGCCATTAATTCTTTGAGTACTTCTTTAGGAGCCTCTTCTTTTTTACTGTCATTTAAGAACTCTGACGTAATGGATCATAGATATTTTATAATCTCCTCAGATCACTGATAATCTTTTCACTTTTTATCAGCTTTTTTGTTCAGACTTATAAATTCTATTGTTCTCCCTTCCTTTACAGATTTCTAGCTCTTTCCTTCATCCTGCTATAGAGCCTACCTATTAGAATATATTTTGATTTCTCCGTTTTTCAGTTCTAGAGTTTCATGTGGCACATATATTCTGTTTATGACATATTCTGTTTTATTGTTTGAAAGAAGTTTGTAATTACTTGTTGAACTATTCATTTTTATGATGGCAGCTTTAATATAACTGTCAGAAAATACTATCTTCTGTATTATGTTGGTATAGGTACCTACTGATTGTATTCTTTCATTCAGGTTGAGATTTTCTATCTTGGCAGTTGGGATATTATGTAATTAGACTCTCGATATAATATAATCTGATGTAAATGGCATTGTCTAAATTTGCTGTGGTGGGGGATGTTGGAGAAGGCTTGTCACTTTGGTAATAACAGGTGGGGATGTAAGTTCAGGTGGGAAGTATGATCAGGAATAAGTAGCCCTCTTGGAATTTAGCTCCTCCTTCATTTTTAGAACAACATTGCATTATTCTCAACTATTCTGAAGTTACCTTATGTGCTTCCCCACCATTATATCTCAAATACCTCAAAAGTTCATCAGGTTTTCTTAGCATCTAGTTTTGCTCTTTTGTTGTATGTATAATACATCAACTGAGTACATCTTAAATGTGTGTCTTACCTGCTAGAATGAAAACTCCATCAAAACACTACTTTATTTTCTTTTAATTGCTTCATCTCCATTGCATATAGTATAACTTTGTTATATGAATGACATTGCATGGGCTTGCAATTTCCTTCTCTTTTATTGTCATCTATATATTTTTCTGGGCTTTAAAAAATTTACATTATTTTTTTAGTTTCTATTCACCCCACTTGTAGTTGGGTTTAATATTAATAATCCACCTTTACTCATCATCTGTAAGCTTCTTCAAGTTAATAACTGGCTTCTATTATGTTGGTAGCTTTGGTTCTCAAAAATGCCTTAGGTGTAACAAGGGCTAAAAGGTACTAGTTTAAAAAAAAAAAAAGAGGCAACAAGGGGGAAAAGAATAAACTGTATTCCAGATAATTATAAAACAAAATAATACGAATCCTTAGAAAGTAGCAAAACAAATTTCTTTGTAGGTGCATGTTAGAAGAGATTCTGAACCTTGATACTATAGGATGATCACAGTAACAAAATCTCATTTAAAACAATGGTACCAGGCCTTGATGTAAATATACATTTATTTTTTAAATGTATTATTTGGGCAAGATTTTCTACATTAATGATCTAAGTTAATACCTCTGGGTCCCTTACTTCAAAATGATTATGCTTGGTGTGTATTAAAATAAGATTTTACATTTTGATCAACTTGTTAATTGATGAACTTGAATAGACTTTAAGATTCTTCTTCTTTTTTTTTTTTTTTTCCAGGTATGGGGGATTGAATTCAGGACCTTGCTCATGTGAAGCAGGCACAGTGCCACTGAGCTATATCCCCAGCCCTTTTAAGATTCTTATCTTGAAAGAAGCACTTAAAAGAGGGGCTAAATATTAAAAGTAACAGGTAAATTGCCTGCCATAAAATGTTGTAATATAAATAAAATCTGTGTATTTAAAAGCTGCTTTCAGATACCTACATAAAACATTGGTACATATAATTTATCTGTCAATTTAAAATATAAATAAAAATAAATTTAAAAAAGAAAAGAGGTAATGTTTTAAATCTGTAATCCACACTTTCACTTTAAGAAGGAACTAATAAAGAATGTAAATCAATAAAATTGAAAATTAGCAAATAGAGCAAACCCATAAAAAAACCTGGTTTAACATAAAAAGTAATAAAGTTAACAAAGTGTTAATGAGAGTGACAAAAATATTACCAATATCATGAATAAGCAGAACGTATCACCATGGATTTAAAGATATAAAAAAGATAATAAAGGAATATTATGGAGAATTTTTTATACAAACATTTGAAAATTTAGTAAAAAATAATTATTCAAAAATGACAAATGCCCACAAATCACTCAACGTGCAATAGATAATTTCAATTTCTATATAACTTTTTATTAATTTAGTTCATTGGTAAATATGATCACATTCATCACAGGGAATTTGTCATATATCTTGATTCTAATTTTTTCCCACAACCCTTCCCTCCCTTCAGAACTGGAACTCATAATTTAAAGACTCCTGCAAAACAAATCTCCATGCTCAGGTGGTTTTACTAGAAATTTCTTTTATCAAACTTTTAAAGAAGAACTGACACAAATTCAACACAATTTCTTCCAAAAACAGAAAACATCAGTCATGAGTATATACGGAGTCTAGCAATAGCCCAATACCAAAACCAGAGAGCTAATACAAAAAAGAAAACTACAAAACAAATATTTTATGTATATAAATGGAAAATTTCTTTCCAAATTTTCTGTACATAAAATTGAGCAATATATTAAAAAATATTTTGGGTTTGTTCCAGGAAGCTAAATTTGGTTCTATATTTGAATAATAATTAAATGAAAATTTCTATATTAACAGAAAAAAGCCACAAAATCTTATCAATGAAAGAAATGAAAACATTTGATAAACTTTAATAGCTGTTATTGAAACACTGTGAACAATGGGACTAGAGGAGAACTCTCTCAACCAAGGGAGCAACATCTACAAAACCCTATAAGTAACTTCACGCTTAGTAACAAACCAACAATGTGGAGTCTCACTACAGTACTCTTCATTCAATACACTATTGTAGATTCTAGACAATGAAATGTAGCAAAAAAAGAAAATAAATCCATAGAAATTGGAAAGTAAGACATAAAACTGTACAGTACTACAAATGCCAAGACAGTAAAAATTTCAAGAAATCAAGGAGAAAAATCTAGAACTAGTAAGCAAATTCATCAAGGGAGCAAGATACAAGATAAACATACAAAAATCAGTTGTAACTATTTACATTAATACCCTCCCCAATGAAATATTTAGGTATAAATCTGCAAAATATTTAAAATGTCTTATGAGGAAAGTTGAAAAACTTTGATGACAGAAATCAAAGGAGATAATACATACTCATCGATAAGAAGACTAAAGATCGTCAAGAAATCAGCTCTTTTCAACTTGATCTACGGATTCAGTACAATCTCAATCTTTGCACTTGTTCGTTTTTGTTAAAAAGCTACTGTGATGGGCCTGGGATTAAGCTCAGTGGTTTTGCCGCCTGCTGAGCAAGCGCAAGGACCTGAGTTCAATCCCCGGTACGCCCCATCCCCCCAAAAAGCTACTGTGACTAGGTTATGCAACAATTAGAGTTTACAATTCTTCTCTACTGCAGGAAGACTTTCAATCTGCAAAGAAGAACTTTGGGTATTTTTTAAACAAAATATTTAAAATATAGCAAAAAGAGGTTGTAAATACCTCTTTGATATTACTCAGTTTACAAGAACATTTCACAAGTGTATGTATTAAAAGCCTGGAACATGTAATTACACTGCAAGTAAGAGTAAGGAGACAATTGAAATCTATGCCATGACATTTAGATTGCAACTTCAGCAAAACTGTTGGCTCAAATCAAAATTCTTTTCTAATGGATTTCTTTGAAAAAGGTGAAAAATCACCTGGAAGGATGCTTAACTTACTTTGCTCTTAATATTACCAGTTTTTCTCTAATAGCAAGGTCAAATTTTCATCCTGGTAAAGTTTTTGGAAGACTGAGTGGTTTGTCCTAAGAAATAAGAGAGAAGAGTAGAAGATTCAAAATTCACAGGTCCGAAAATTTTAGGGCTTTTATTTTTACTTTCACATATTTTTAAAACATATAATTATGTAAAAGTGCTACAGGTGGTTTTGAAGAATTCTAGGAAATGGAGAAGTCTAAAGCTTGTTTCATTTTCTTCCTGACATATCTGCATTTGTAAGAAGATATGAAAGGATTTGTTTAGCAGATGAAGTGTATGTGCTGCTTCCCTGATATATTGAGAGAGAATGAGTTTTTAATTGAGTAGTGTTTTGAGTACGATACTACAAAAAGTTCAAAAACAAAATTTTAAAATGCACAAATAATAATGATAATTTATAATTTGATTTCAAATTTTCCTGAGCCCCTTAAACAATACACTTAATCACTAAAGCTGAAAATGGAACCTGTTATGAAAATTACTGAAAGTATTTTATTTGACTTTAAATGTGGTTTCAGAAATACATTGAATTTACAAGAAGATTTTTAAAAAGGTTTCTAGGGGTTTTAAAAGTTCCACTTGATTAAAAACATCTTTTAAAGTTCTGGTATGATTACTTTAAAAAGAATTTAGCCTATATTACATTAAAATTGTTGCTTAAAATATCTCAAATATATTGGATTTAACTAATGACTCAAAAAACTAAAGCATTCACATTTTCTTAAACATTTTTAAAGGACTGAAAAATCTTATGGTGAATCTTCAGAGTTTTATTTTGTAACTTTATTTGGGATATTGGGAAGCCTGGATTTAAAGGATGTGTACACACATTTTTCAGTACTAGTTATTTTTGCCATCAAAGCTAAATGTCTCTCTTCATGTTAGTAAATTTGGTACTTTTGGAGACTTTAATATTGTGAGGTAATACCTCCAAGGAACCTGGAAAAGAGAATAATATTAGAGATAGGACTATATCCATAGTTTTATAAAGAAAAAAGAAAATTTCACCAAAGGGTTACCTCAGTAAATCAATTTATAAAAAGAAAGCCTGATAAATTATTTAATCTTTGGGTTGAGAAAAGGTTAAGAGAAGCAGTTAAATCCATTACAAAAGATAAACTGTATCAGGCTCTCACTTGCACCTACACCCAATTTTATTAAAATTCCTTCTGAATTTAAGAAGAGCAAGAAATGAAATAATTTACAGTTACAACTAAGTGATGTTGAACTCGAACTTTTAGTTAGGGGATAATTCTTATGTTGAATGGAGTAGGGAACTGTGACATTTTCTTTTTGATTCCACTCCAATTCTTTTTCTCTCAGTTGCAGTTGTCTTGTAAAAGAATATTCTCAGTTCATCCTTCTTGAACCTTATAATGTTGCTGTCATTTATTTCTCTCACCCATAATCTGTAATCATTCACTATTTGTTATTACTATTATTATACTAAATAGTTATCTTTAGATCAACCAGGAAAAAAGGATAATTATTGTACTTTCTTTTAATTCTACTCTAATGTACTTCCTTTTTTATGTAGACCCAAGCTTCTGATCTATATCATTTTCTTTCTCTCTGAAGTACTTGCACATCTACTGACAACACATTCCTTCACATTCCTTGTCTGATAAAGTATTTATTTCTTCTTTACTTTTGAAGGATAATTTCGCTGATATAGAATTCTAGGTTGATGGGTATTTTTCCTGTCAAAACTGTAAATATTTCACTCTGTTCTTGCTGGCCTGGCCCAATCCATTTTATGACTTTCTTTGTTCTGCTGTGTCTATGAAGCTGACTCCTGTGAAGTGCATCTCCTTATTTCCCTTGCTGACTAGTTTCTTGTTGGTTTGGGCACAGATAGAAGACAGAAAGGAGGGAAAAAAAGATCTGGCTGTATTTCTTCGCCATTCACCTCCACCTTCTGATTGCCCTGATTCCACAGTGGCAGGATCTACCTCCAACTATCCTTTTCCAATTCTTACTGGATTTAGAAAATCCTACTAAATTCACTTTAGTCTTCTGCCTTGGGAAGAGGGAATATGTCACAATTGCCTAATTTTAAGTAGTCTTGGATACCTCAATAGCCTCTTTTGATTCCTTTAAAACTCCCCATACCTCCAAAAGTAGGCGTATTTCTGTGTTTTATTAAACAATCTGTGTTGGATTGTATTTTTGGCTGATACAAGAAAATATTGCAGATGTTTAGCTACTCCCTTTAAAGTCCTCAACCACAAGAAGAAAATGAATGAGTTTCTTTTTTATATGCTTGTATACAATCAATGTCCATTTTTATTGGTATATTTAGTGATTCACTATTAAATACAGTACTTACTAGAACTTGAGATTAAAGTTCTGGGCACCTCTATACTGATTTACATTTGGAATTTTTCCTCAAGAAGCAAGAGTTAAGCAATATAGACTGTCTTGTCATTTAGATCAGGAAAAATGTAACAATTCACCTCATGACAATATAGTCTACTTCATGATGAAACTTCCTAAAATTGTGCATATGATTGCTTGTGTATGCATATGTAAATCACTCTGCACTTATATAGGCTCCACACTAAAATTCTGGATTCACAAAACTAAATTAAAATTGGTTCCTGGTATTAGTCAAAATTGTGGAATTTTCATGTATTTTTATGCAATCATATGATTATCAAAAGGCCTTTTTACCAGAAAATATTACAAACATATGTATGTTGCACCAAGATGCTTGACTTCAATTGTCTAATTTTTTTCTTACTATTACATACCTATACTAGTCCACAAAGTAGCACATTTTTCATTGAATTTAAATAAAAATATTATTCCAGAAAATCTAAAGAAATAGATACCTTTATAGAAGGTGGAAAATTTCTACAAATATAGATAATTGGGGGGGGACAAGGCATAGATGGCCAAAACCTTTTTCCCTTTATCTCAATAAAGTTAAAAATGTTACATAAACATCTTATCTATCAAGCTTATGTTTTGGTCAGCTTCTTACCTGCAAAGCTGCATTATCTGAATGGCTGAAATTACACTAAAGAATTGAATTAGTGGGGAAAATAATTAAAACTCTTCTAAATTTATTTAAAATAATGCCTTTATGATTTTGTTTATTAAGAATTCATCTCTTGTTCACAATTAAATTTAGCACACTCAGTTCTTTCTAATTAATATATTACCTAATATGTCATCTGGAGGAATTGCTGATGAATACTGAAATATAAGCAAGGACCAGTCTTCATTTTACATGTTTTATAAAACTGCATTCTAAAGAAGAATAATTTAAAAACACGCTGATGCGTGAATTTAATGTAATTAAAATGTTTTGCCATCATGAAAAATTATAGGTCTCTATCAATCCCTCTATAAACAATTATAATCACATCATTTAAAATTATTTCAACATCATACACATATGGTGTATATTTAGTTCGAGTCATTTAATTTTTTAAAATGTGCTTGCCTTTCAAAACTTCAGTTTTGGGCCTTTGGTTTTTTTTTCCCTTTCTTTGTGTAATCACATGCATATCAGATGACAACAATACCATTATAAGTATTTTAGAAGTATAAAATATGATTTAATTCCAAGGCAAAGCACTGTTAAGACTCAGAAGATGATAAAAGAAATAAAAATAATAATTGAGAAAAAAAGAGTATTTTAATTGGTTGGATTGCTCACCATGATAAAGATGCTAATTGTCTTCAAACTGATCTATAGATTGAATGCAATTCCTACTACAATACAAGCAAGGTCTCTTTTTGAAGACATAGGTTGATTCTACATTGCATACAGAAAGGTAGAAGCCTTAGCATAGCTAGCCTTGGTGTAAGGATAGACATATAGTTCAATGTAACCGATTAGAGAACACAGAAATAGATGAATCAGAATATGCCTAAAGTGATTTTTTTAAGTATTAAAAACAATTCAATAAACAAAAATTAGTCTTTTCAATAAGTGATACTTAGGCAATTGATTTGAAAATGGCAAGCACTGGCAAGGATGTGGAGTGACTGAATCAATCATACACTGAGTATGTAAAAATAATTCCATAAAGGAAGTCTAGTCTGTTCTCCAATTGCAAACAACCAAAATGTCTCTCGATCAGGAAATGGTATACAAACTGTGTAATTTCACTGCAATTATTAAATGATATATCTGCAACAAAAATAATAAAATATTGCTACATGCAACAACTTAGATGATGCTTCAGGGAATTATGCTGAGTGAAAAAGCCAATTCTGATGCAAATACCATATGATTCTTTTTTTCCCCCAGCATTGGAGACTGAACTCAGGGCCTTTGCACTGAGTTACACCCCTAGCCCTTTTTTATATGTTTATCTTGAGACAGGGTCTCTGTAGTTTGCTAAATTGTCCAGCCTGGGCTAGAACTTGTGATCTTCCTGCTTCAGTCTCCCCAGAGTGCTGGGATTACAGGTATGAGCCACCATGCCCAGCTTGTATTATTAATTTTGGATAAGCTTCTTGAAATCAAAAAACTGTAGACATGAAGAACAGATTCACTATTGTCATCAGTTAGGGATGGGATATGGTAGCAAGATGGAGTAATAGGAACAATGTAATAGGATCATACTTCCTACCTCTGCCATTTAATAAGAGTATATGTCTGTCTATGTGTTTGTGAATGTGTAACACCTCAGAGAAGCAACTTCTCTGTCTGTTTCTTTTATTGCTAAAAGACTGATAATAGCTGTATCTTACTCAGAGTTACAAATGAGTTAATAGTGGTAATACACTTAAAATGGCTATTGGAACATGGAAAGTTGTATATATTAGCTATCATTATTATATGATTTCAGAAATGATAAAAGTATACAAAAAATTTTAAATGTGAGGAAATATGGTGAAATGATTTATGAAATTCAATGAACATTAGACTATGTGTGTGATCATATAATTTTATCATCAATGTGACTTAAATATATTATGTGTGTTACTTTTCTCATGCTGGGATAAAATACACAATACCCACAATTTAAGTGAGGAAAGGTTTATTTAGCTTACAGTTTTCAGAAGTTTCAGTCCATAATTGGCTACCTACAAGGCAGGGTAGCACGGCAGGCAGGTATCACAGAGGAGAAATAGTTCACGGTGGGCAGAAGGTAGCAAAGCAAGCAAGCAATCGAGCAAGGGACCTTAACAATATTTTTCTTCCCCTTTTTATTGTATCTTGGCTACCAAGATTAGGGTGGTGGCAAATCAATCTGTGGACTGATTTACTAATCACACATTCATAATCTCAGCCTCACACACTCTAGATCCAACCACCTCTGAAAGATCCACGCCTATGAGTACATGAGGCCTTGGGGGGGCATCTAGACACCAGCCATAACAATATGCCACCTCTGCTACCCTGAGTCACTTTTTTCTAAAATCCTGGGAAAAGAGGTTTTGTCTCTCGTATTTACTCTTAAATCAGAGGTTCAGTGGGTAGTCACTTGGTTGGACTTAGCTTACACAATATTCTGTAGAAATATTGGCCTTCACTTGAGGGCTTTGGGTGGAGTTGACTAATAAAACCACAATGAAGAAAGGAAAAGTGCAAAATTGGATACTAAAAAATAGATTGTGGCTTCTTTGCTGTGCAACCCAAACTATGAAAAGAATAAAATCTAACATCATGGTTCTTTGTGGGTAATCTTCAAGCCTCATCTTGCTCTTTCCTAGTGAAAGCTGAGATCATCCATTCTAAAAGTGGGAGTTACTCCCTTCCTTCGGGGATATGCCTCCCATAATAGGAAAGAATGAGCACTTACTATATGTCAAGTAGTGATCCTAGCATTAAATTATTTATTTAATCAGTTCTGAGAAGGTACCTTCCATTATAATATTTTTGAAATCAGGTTGTATCTTAAAATCACTAGTATATAGAGTTAGAGGGTTATGAATTTGTATTTCAGGATATACAAAATGATGGTCTATTTTGATTTCTTAAAATTGATTTCTTAAATTAATTGATTTCCTTAAATCAATGGAACATGGCAATTTAATTTTCATAATAACTCTATCATGTAGGGAATTTATTCATTTGACATATAAAATTATACATATTTACAAAGTACTGTGCGATGTTTTGATACATTTATATCTTGTAAGATGTCCAAATAAGGGTAAGCGTATCTTTCTCCTCAAATATTTATAATTTCTTTATAGTAAAAACTTTCAAAATCCTTTCTTTTTGAAATATACAATACTACAACCATGTATAGTCACTCTACTCTGCAAACAGGGATTTATTTATATCAACACTTTACAGATGACATAATTAAGGCTCAGAGATATTACACAGCTAGTAGCCTAAAGGTTGCTCAAGTTTACACTGTTACTAAATGGTTGATTTAAGCTTAAGTAATCTGACTTAAATCTTACCATTATAATATGCTCTCTGCTTGAATTGGTACTTCTTCCATGGATATCCACTAATTATCAAAGTATAATTTAATTAATAGTGAGGAAGAGAAACATTTTCCAAATTTGCAAAACCTTTGCAGTTGGTCAGCTTGAACTAAGAAAAGTGAATGCTAGTATTTTGTTTCTCCGTCCTCTTTCAGACTGTGCTGGGAGAAGGGTAGAGGAGCCAGAGAATAAAAAATGGGCTGTTTACAGAACTACCAACCACATGGCTACCGTTTTCTGACAGAAAAAAGCTGGCAGAAGCCTTTTTCTTTCTTTTTTTTGGAAGCCTGTTCAAATACTGGGTCAGGATGATCTACTGCAATCTGTGAGAGGGGAGGCTAAGAATGGATTAACCATTTTTCTTTACTATCACAATGTCCTGGGATGGTGAATGAGTCTAGAGTATGGGACAGGACAGGGTACAGGAGTTATGAATATTTTATTTACATACATTTATATTATTTAATCTATATTAGCTATGAAATATTTATATTTTGTCAACTCATTCCCCATCAATCTATGATGGAAAGAATGAAGTTTGACAAGGAAGTAATGATTTAATGTCTCTTAACTTGTTCATACTTTGAACAAAAAGCCAGGCTACTTAAAAGTAAGTATTGAACATGTATGTCTCATTATCAAAAACTTGAGGGAACGAGTTGGATATTATTGAACAACTGGTGAGATTTGGTGCAGGTGAATTCAAGATCGTCAATACTATAAAATGTTTCACTGGTTTTCTTTCTTCTGCTACACTGATCTTTTCAAAACAGAAGTTTTATTTCACTGGGAAATCACAAATAAATATAAGTATAAACTTAATACTTCACCGATGTTATGGCATTAATTTTCTGACACTAAGTGGCCATAGGTATTTTTAAAAACATCATCTCATTTTTTTGGCAGTGTGGGAGATCAATCCCAGTTCTCAGGCACGTTAGGCAAGTGCTCTACCACTGAGCTACATCCCCAGTCCCACTCTTTAAGTTTTAAATATCTTATAACAGCTGAGATTTGTATGAAATTAAAATATATATTGCTTTATCTTGATATATTTTGTAATTTTATTGTCAATTAAAATGAAGATTTACCTACTTAAAAATCAATAATAAAGACAAACTCAGCATATGAACTTTGCATGTACACACTCACACAAGCACACACTCAAGCATAGCAGGGTATCTATAATTAGCCTAAAGAGTTCTTTGCAACTCAACATAATAGTTATTAAAAAAGATTCATAGTTCTTGAATAGATTTAAAATTAACCTGCCAGCCAGTTCCAAATGAATTCCATTTCTACAACATGAAAATTGTTCCATGACAAAATTTCAGCAGGAATAAATTCGTTTCTTCTTGAGTATATCATTTGCAAAGCACTAAGGTATGTTACTTGAAAAGGGATCTAAATTAGAATTTTCCCCAAAGCTATTACCAGGTGTACAGAATTTAAAAAGGCTACTGAATTCACTTTGAGGTCTGTACTTATTAGACTGACACCATACATTTTACAACTTCAGTGATTGTTTCCTTGTTTCATTCTAGTTCATAGGCATGCTCTAGTATTGAAGATGCTCTAGTCTGAATAAAAGTATTTGTGTAGCATACAACATACAAACATGCATACTCGTGGCGGGGGGAGAGAGAGAGAGAGCCACAAGATGCGCAGAAATAATCTGATAATTTTAAATTTGGATGGTTTTAGATGTTTCTTGTAGTTTAGTAAACCATCATCTATTATTGTGTGAGTATTATCATTTAAAATTTCTACGTAGAAAAATTGAGATACAATGTGTTAAGTAATCTGCCAAAAGCTAGCATTTAGTTTGTTGAATCCTGTTATATTCACCTCTACACCTTATGCTTTTTACTACCATAATCTTTATAAAAGTTACTATATGACATTTAAAGAAAGCTGATGATTTAAGGTACGGCTACACTGACTACAATTATTGAAGTCTGTCTATATTAAAAGAGGGTTTCCATCAAAACTGATAAGTTTGCTTACATCACCCTTCTGCTCACTGAACACCAGCTTTTCCATCATATGACCTCTTGTTAAAGAAGTTAAATCTCAGGCACACCCAAAACCTACTCAATCAGTACCTGAAATTTAGCAAGAGTCCAAGGTGATCTGAATTCATGTCAAAGTTTGAGAACCACTTCCTTATGCAGCCACTTATTATCCAGGTATTGCTGGATATAGGAAATAACTAAAAGTCAGTGTAAACATTTCATAAGGAAACAGGAAGTGTTAAAATAGTTTTATTTATTTTTTAATTGAGAAAATATTTTTTATAATCTGCTAACTTCTGCTAGCCCTACTAATACTCATATCTAAGTAAAAAAAATTCTGGAACCAAAATCAAATTATTATTTTTTTAAATCTGCCATCTTTAAAAAATTGCCTTACTATTGTTAACATATAATATGGATAGTTGATCTTTGTTTACAAAAATGGGTCTTATAAATGAACAAGAAATTCAGTAAAATAAAACTTCTAATACTTCTAATATAATTTTCAAGCACTCTGAAAGCAATGTGATAATAAAATATGAAATAAGTATTTGGACACAAATGACAATTTTCTCAACACTGCATAGGCATGGAGTCAAGTTAATTTGGTCAAATACAAAGTAAATAACAACAAAAGACAAAAGTAAATATTTTTTAAAGAGTTTCATTTGAATGCAAGCTATTTTTACTCTGAGTTTAAAGTATGTTCATTAGACTTAGAATAATACATTAGCTTGATTTGATCTCTGAAATTGTTAATTTGAAAAATTTATCCACAAATTAATTTCATTCATTTTTATGAGTCAGATCTAAAAGTTTACTACCTTCACAGACTAATAAAGATGACATTAGTATACACCCTGTTTACAAGAACACAGTTTCTAAAACAAAACTGAGCTTACTGAATGATATAGTGACAAAACGAAATGAAGGGTTATATCACATTTGAGTTTATTTTAATATGACTTGACAGAATCCAAATGAAATTTGATTTTACAATGGGATACACAATTAAAGTGTATTAGCAAACCTTGTGTCTTTAAGCAATACAAAAAAATGATTTCCCAACAATTTATCAGCACGTCCTTATGAGCTAAGTCATTTTTCCAAATGTATCATGAGATACGTGGCTACACAATGTATTGGCCTATTCCTCCTGCCACCAAACACAAAAGCACATAGTTTGTGTATTTTGTTTTCAGATGTGACCTTTCTTTCTATTCATGATTTAATTCATGAAAAAACAGCTTATCATAAGAGAAATTAGTGTCTCTTTTATTATAGTTTTTCTGGGGTGATGTTTAAAAACAAATATTTTGCTCCTTCATAAATGTTTTACATTAATTCATGCCAGCAGCACCAGCTCACTAGACATAGGACTCATTATGGCTTATATACACGTCTCTCCAAAGCCTCATAGGCTCATAGGTAAGGTTTTGGAAGGTGACTGGAATATGGGCAAGTGATACTGGATTATGAGTGTGACACTGGATTGGTCCACTGATTGGATTATAGCTGGGTGTGATGCTAGGAGGTGAAGCCTGGTGGGAAGAAGTGGGTCATCGGAGGTGTGGCCTGAAAGGATATATCTTTCCTACTCTCCTGGTACCCCTCTGTGTACTGACTGTCATTCCATGGACTGTTTCTCCTCTGCCATGCCACCCTGCCTTGGAGCCAGATGACTGTGGATGGAAACCTCTACGAACTGTGAACCAAAATAAACCCTTCCTCCTTTAACTTTAGGTGATGGGTATTTTGTCCCAGCAATGAGAAAGTAATAAGACAGTACTGATTTTGAAAGGGAAAATCTGGCAGACAATTAGAAAGTCAATGGAAAAATCTCACTGAATATTTAAATAATATTTAAATTAACAGTGCACATATCACATTTATTTATTTA
>NW_004624762.1:22698018-22710038 GCF_000247695.1 Heterocephalus glaber | reverse complement strand
AAGGAAAGCCCATCAGAATCACAGCAGACTTCTCAATGCAAACCCTCAAGGCAAGAAGAGCTTGGAGTGATGTATTTCAAGCCCTAAAAGAAAAGTGTGTCCAACCCAGATTGATGTACCCTGCAAAATTATCTTTCAAAATTGATGGAGAAATAAGATACTTTCATGACTAAGAAAACCTTAGGAACTTCATGAATACCAAACCAGCACTCCAAAAAATCTTAGACAATATCCTAGGAAAAGACAATGAGAATCACAACCCCAGGAAGCCCAGCAGAATGAATTCATTGGGTGCAACAATAAATTAAATGCAAAGGGGGAGAATTTAACAAACAGAAAAACTCATGACAATGATAAATCAATATGTATGATTTATAACCATCAATGTTAATGGTCTCAATTCACCAATCAAAAGAAATAGACTGGCAGAATTGGTCAAGAAGCAAGATCCAACAATATGCTGCATACAAGAAACACATTTAATTCTAAAACTTAGTAGCAAATACCTGGTCGTTCAATATTTGCCTAGTGAGCATGCATCATATTAAGCATTTGGGAAAATTTTGTGATGGAAATCTTGTGATGAAATATAAAATGAAACATCTGTTCATATAAACCTTGAAACTCATTTTTAGTCCTACACTTGTTATATTTTCAGAAAAATGATAATTATAAATACCACTATTCTATTTTATGGTTTTCTACCATAAATTCAAATATAAATATCACATTATTCTTACTATTATAACTTAATCCAAACTAATTTGTTTAATGTGGCTAAAATTTAACCATATACTTTAATTCTGTAAAGATGTTTGTTTAAATTTATTTGTGATAAAAATGTGGATGATTCATTCTGAATACATATTTTTATCTTATACTGGGTGATGAACCCAGGGAGTCTACACTGAGTGACAACTCCAGCCTTCCTTTATTTTTTATTTTGAGACAGGTTCTTGCTAAATTGCTCATGCTGGGCTCCTACCTACCCTCCTGGTGTGTTGGGATTACACATGTGCACCATCATGCTTGGCTCTGAATAGTTGTTTGAAGTACAGTTCTAGATAGATATACACAAAGTGTATTTATTATCTAGGAAATATAACAAGCATTTTCATTTTTGTTAAGATTGGGTTGCATAAAAGTTGCATTTATTTCATAGATCACAATTATCAACTACCCTAAAATACTTTACATGAGTGATAATGATGTTATATTCATATTTGCTATATAATTGAGTACTTATTAAAGTATTCATTTTTGTGACCATTTTATTTTAATAAAATTATTTTTATTTTAAAATATATTTTATTATATTATCATTTTTATTCTAATGTATTATATAATGAATGACTGTACTCAGGGCCTTCATACTGAATTACAACTCCTGTCCATCTTTTAAATTTTTAAATTTTGAAATAGGTTCAGGCTAATTTGCTCTGGGTAGACATAAACTTGTGATCCTCCTGCCTTAGTCTCCTAGTTTGTTGAGTAATTGGGTTGTGCCAGTTCACTCAGTTTATTATGCCTTTTGTAGATAGAAACTTAGACTATTAGAAAATTTTATTCATGAATTCAGTTAGTTTTCATAAAAGTCACTGTCCTTTTAAGGAATAAATGTTAGAAGCATGTTTATTTTTGTCATAACTATTAAAGGAAGAGGAAATAATTCTATCAATTAAAATTTATACACAAACTGAAAAGTGAAGAACTCTCAGTAATTCCCCCATGCAAGGTAAACATATAGATAGTAGTATATAATTCTGTCAAATATATATATTCATTCTTAGCTTTTTCAGGAAACACAACTCAGCAATGAACACATTGATCTAGTATGACAGAAAGATGAGATAAGTAATTTCCAATAGTATAAAAAGTCAACAATTTAAGAAAAAAATATTTGACACATAGTAGATAGTAAGCATAATATTAAGCACACAACCAATAAAGTAACTCAATATGTAAAAATATTGGACTTGGGATATTATGGAAAGTACAGTATTGCATTCACTGTTCTATATTTCTATAATCTTGTAATTAATATGAATGTATAGAAAGTTGCATGAAAGTAAATTTCTATACAAAGCATGAATAAACACTCCATGCTATTGTTAATGTAAACCCAAATTATGTAAGCATTAGGCCCACATATTGTTATTGCTTTATATAATAATAATATAAACTTACGTACATTTTGTGAACTTAGTGATAATCTTATGTTGATGACACACACTGCACTCTTGTTATGCCTCTCATTCATGTACTTAGGTATTTTTAACAATCTAACAGGCATCTGGAAGCTTGGAAATACTTACAAAAATGCAAGAATTTGAAAATAACCTATATTCAATCTCAGTGCCCTTCTTCAAACCTCCCTCAACTCTGCCCATGAGATATTATCACAATTTTGATCTCTACATAAGTATATTAAACATGTAGACATGTACTTAAAAGTCTGAATTTTTCATTTTCAATTTATTTAACTTTATGAAAATAATATCAGGAGGATGTCATATTACTGAATTTATGTTTTCTTTCTTAATATTATATTACTAAGATAAATGAATATAGCTTTGTGTTGTTTTTGTGTTGTATCTCCTTGCTTCTGTATAATATTCTACTTAGCTACATGTATTTGTATATTAGAAGACACACAAATAAAAGCATATATCACAAAGAAAACACATATGTTTATGCATACATAAATCTATACTAGTTGACTAGTTGTTTACCATGAATTTTAAGAAACTGCGAGTAACTATGTTTAGCTATTTATTTAAATATATGGTACTTCCCTCCAAATATCAAGTATATTAAATAGTGAAAAAAAGGAGAAATTACTCATATAAAAATGTAATCATAAAAACTCTCCTACATGTTCTAAATTACATTTATTTTTATAGGTACACAGAATGGAGTTACAGAGAAAAACAAATGGTGAAGAAAATGTATCATGGGGTGATATATACAAAGTAGCACCAGATAAAATACTGCATAGATAATCCTAAGAATGTGTCAAATATCATCTTTAGGGTTAAGAGAATTCAAAGACATATTTTCTATCTAATTAGCTATGGTAAAGGTCAAGTTTTACATAAATGCTTTGGAATTATAGTGTTCATTTTTCTTTCTACCGGCCAAAATGGCATTCTGGAAATCTATATATTGCATGTCTTATTGAATGTATTTTCTAGGTAGTAAAAATAAAAAAAAAATTAACTAATATAATAACATTATTGATATAATATTAAGAAGATTCACAGAAACAAAAAATGACCTGAATTTGTACACAGTATAATACAACTTATTTATTTCTATGTCTGTTTTTAACAATACACAATTCAAATAAAAAATAATCTTTAGTGCTGCTCATACAGTTTCCTCATTTTCCTTGTTAATAGAACTCCAGTTCTGTTTAGTTACCAAAGGTCACTATACTCAAGAAATGTACACATCACAAAGAACACAGCATGGTTGACTCCAGTTTGTTATGTTGACCCTCTTCTGTTTTTATCATGCTTGCCTTGAATGCAGTCCCACCCTGAAATGCCTAAGCCAATGACAGACAGTCTAACTCTGGATTCCTTGTTTCATGAGCTAATGTATCTCTTGTTCAAAATTGCATGCACTTATTCAGGTATTAAACAGCAAGAAAGATCCATCTCTTATTGAGAAATCATACATGTATTAGTATGTTCATATAATATAAAAACAAGAATTAATTTGGGGTTTGGTAAAGATCAAGATGGAGGAATGAATTTTACCTTAAAATTGTATTTAGACATACTAGTTATTGGTAGCAAATACTTAATAATGAAGACATGAATCACTTCTAATAATTTAATAGGACTTCATAATCACTAAAACATAAGCTATATAGAAAGTGAAAGAGAAGAACTTAAAATAAAGTTTCACTCATTTCATTAATGCTAAAAACAAATAAGTTTATCATTTCACAGCTAGACAAAATGAATTTCAATGAGTGACTTTTAAACTGCAGAGTACTACAGGGGTGTACTACACTATAGATGTTACCCGATGAACATATGTTGAACTCTACTACTGATCCGGAAAAATGATCAAGAATGCTTGGCAAAAGAATAGTTAGAAAGGGCCGGGGATTTAGCTCAGTGGTTTTGCCATCTGTTGCGCAAGCCCAAGGACCTGAGCTTGATTCCCCATACCAAAAAAAAAAAAAAAAAAAAAAAAGAATAGAAGGATTTTAAGATCCCCTCTCATCTAAGGGCCAAAATTCCAAGGAATTTTGACATGTAACAACAGACGTCAGAAGATAAAAAAGTAAAAATATGAGCTTTTCCAATGATTTTCTATTGAAATAAATCAATTAATCCATAAAATACTAACAACATTTCCGAACTATTTAAATTCTCATTTATTAACTTTTATTATTTTAGTGGTAATTTGTTTACAGAGTCAACTAGAGTATCCCACCATTAATGACCAATCGATTCTGATTAATATTTCAATACAGTTTTCAAATCCAATTCTTAAAACCCTTAATAACATTTTCCCTTTAATCAGATACTACTCATTAAGAACTGATTATCAGTCTTCCCACATAAGTACATACATTACTTTGTATAGGGTAAATTTAAAATGTCACCATTATCAACTATTTTCAATTATTGCATTTTTGAGCTAAGATATAATATCAACAAGTAGGAAAAAGTGAATAAGGGAACTGGTGGGGGAGGGGTGAGGGTCAGGGAAGGGGAAAAAAAGAAACAAGCTGTTATATGTACATGTAACCGCTCCCATGATGATTGTAAACTGCATGAATTGTAAACATGTGCTAATAAAATAAATATCTGAAAATAAATTTTTAATATTCTTGTCCATATACATCTACTTTCAGCATTACTGGTAATATTTAATTATGTATATATTTACTATATTTCCCAACAGATTGGTGTGTTTGTCTGAAATAACATTCATTACTGATTTTGCAGTGCATTTTTTCCTTTATCGATTAGATACTTTCAAAATTAATTTTTAGTCTTTCCTCTAAAATTATAATGAAAATCATAAGCTTGAATTAAAAGATGATATATCAACGTAAGAAAACTACATTAACAATCCCGAAGAAGTTTCCTCTAAATTTTGGGGACGAAGGCAGAATAGATGTATGCAAAGAAATTTATCAATTTTTTTTGCATGTGTCTTAGGACCATTTTTTTTTTCTTTCCTTTTTTTTCTTATTTGGTACTGGGGAACGAACTCAGGACCTTGGCCTTGTCAGGCAGGCACTGTGCCTCTGAGCTACATCCCCAGCCCTGGACTGCATATTTAAATTTCCTCTCTTAAGATTTTTTTCAATATTTTGAAATATATTTGTTGATACAGTTCCTATATTAATGGAGAGATATGAAAATCATTTGCATTTTTAAATATTCAACAATTTTAATGTTTATTATACAATGTCATCTTTCATACAAAAGATCTATGAGAAACAAAATGATTATTACTATGCTAAAAGGTAAATTTTATATAGATTGTTAGCTTCAGTTGGTAGATAAAATGACACAGATTATTAAATTTCTGTTGGAAAAATCCAAAATTTGGACAAAGTTGTAGACCAAATTTGATTTGGTGTCATTTCATTAAATATTTTGTATATTCTCTTCTTTCTTCTTGCTAAATTAGAAATTCTATTGACATGTTTTTAATTTTTCCATGATAAGAACTCCCTTAATAACCTTAACATTTACATTATTTAAGAAGATTGGTGTATAAATCATTATAAATTTGTTTTAATCATACCATTTTATCCTTTCTACATATTGTCCTTGTCTCTAGATATATATTACTTCATTGCATTGAGAAGTTTTATTACTTTTGAATGTTTGTTATGTATTCATGAATAATCAAGGGGGTTGCCCCATAATATCTTTGGCACTAGATGAAGGGAACTTTTTGGTGTGACACATTTGATTACGAGCAGGCCTTTAGTAATTGTCAGCCAAAAATATAACTTAACAGTGGACATACAGTACTCATCAAGTCATTCAGATCACCTTAACCTATATAAATGTCCAGGGAGAATTTCATATAAATATCACTACTATACATAATGGAATCAATAGTATAAATTATTATATAATTAATATTAATTATCATATTGAGTTAAATGAACTGACTTATTGAATGTCTAAACAAACGTAGACAATTGCTTTTTATCCTAGAATAACTACGGTAAGAGATTAATACATGTCTCTAACAATTGAATTGGTTAATATCAGTCAAATGCGATAACATAAACTATATTTACATAATCATTTTCTTAATATTTTTACAGAATAACAAACATCACTTGATTATGTTAAAATTAAAAAGGGGATAAACCTTGATAAGGAGATTAAGGAAGCAGGATATATGTCTGGTCTGATGCTCCAATAACTTCAAAGCCTTCAGCAATTCACTTAACGTCTATGCCACCTCTCTTCCTGTTTTCTCATCTGTAACCAGGCTGCGTAATCTCTCTAAAGAATTCCTACATTAAAATTCCCTTTTCTATGGCTTACACTGAATAATTATTCATTTAATTGAACTATTTAATTGATCGCTTCAATTTTAAGTCATGATACAGTGAAAAGAATCAAGAAATAGTTGAAGAAATCATCACAGCCTCTGTTAGTGCTGTTTGTTTTCTGACTATTAACTGAAGTGTTTGGAGTTACTTTACTGATGAGGCCAGACAAAGTTGCCTCCTTCTAAGGCCATGGTGCAAAGGTTGTGGTGGCAGTGACTGTTGTAAAATACGGATGGCTCTTTCAACTTCTCACAGTCTCTGCTCTCTTCAATCTATGCCTAGTTCTTCCAACTCAAAACCTTAAAATCTCTCATAATCGCTGAAGGCCCCCATTGATTAATTTTTTCCAATCCTATATCCTTCATTCTTTAAGAACTTACATGAAATTTAATATTATTCTAGGTATCCCATGTGAAATGCATGTTAAAATTTATTTTTATAATTATTAATACATATTAACTATACAAATTGACAGGATTCACAGCAATATACAAATATATATTATGTGTCAATTATGTCCTGTTAATCTTCTATTTTCTCCATCTTTTCTCTCTCTCCTCCCTCCCTGAGTCCCTTCCTAGTCTCCTGATCTATTTCCAGGTTATGGTTTTTGTTTTAGTTTCTATACATAGGAGAAAGCTTATGATAGTCATCTTTCTATATAAAGACTAATTTCTTAGCAATTATATGTATTTGAGCAGAAAAACTCCACAACCTAAGAAGTTGTGTATGTTTTCATTTTAAGGCTGACATTTTTATCATGTGTTTGAGTGAGAGTTAAGATTTTGTACACAATTCAGTTTTTGACAGTCTCACAAGCTCAGTTACTTTATAATAATTAGTCACAATAAAAGAAATTTATTTTTGTACACTTATATACTAAACTAAAAATATTACCATGCATGTTTCCTGAATTGTCTATTTATTTTCCTTTTGCATATATAAGCAAATATACTGTATCATACAGATACTGTATAGTCATAAACTTCTTACCAGAAAATTTTGGTTGAGTTTAAAATATGAACAAATATATTAGGCATAATGAAGTACAAAACATTGAGTATTCATGATACAGTACAATGGAGAGTGCCTGATATTTAAATACTATTTTCAACAGTTATAGGAAATTAGGCTTTAATTTTAGGTAACACTAAACAAACCTCAAGCATGGTTGCATTTTTTCTGAATATTTTTCCTGGAAAACTATGACTTCTAGCTTATTTGATTAATAAAAATCAAAACCATTTCATTCTGTTCTAGGATGAGAAGAGGTTTAACATTTGCATTTTAAATTAATCATTATTTACACAGTAATTCTGATTTAAATAGAAACTGACTTTTCAAGTGTGAATGTACATCAGCCATGTCTCAAAAGAATCACATTATAATTTTACATTTTAGATTTAAACATTTACTACATTCTATTTTTTTCATCTGAACTAACACTAGGTTTGCAAAATACACATTTGAAAAAAATACAAGTATTATTTAAAAATTATTCATTATAGATTTCCTCAATCTTTAAAGGGCAAGTTTAATATTTCATTATTTTAAGATAAAGTATTAAGAATTTGTGACTATGCAGACCACAGTTCATTTTTCCTGTTCTTGTACATTAGTTTCTACTTTGGTGTTAATAAAAAGTTACATCTATAAGTCTTTAGCGCTTTCTAAATATGCAACTGAATACCACATCATAATTGAACTTTATTCAAGATTCTAAATGTATCTAAAGTTCAAAATTTTAAAATAGAACTTACTTTCAATTTTCTGATTTTTTACAAATAAATACTTGCTATTTTGGTGTAATCAAGGGATTTCTGGAGACTGAGATGGAAGTAAGTATCCATTTGTGAGAAAAATTCACTGCAGGAAAGAAGGTGCTATTTACATTTAATGTAAATACCATTTTCATTTTGTTCAATGAAAAATATTTTGAATTCCAAATATAAAAAGGAAATGTTTTCACAATATGGTAGTTGATTGTAAAAGACCATTCTCTGTGTAGAGTTGGTCCTTCCGCCAATTATTTTTAGCATCATGCTATTTTCATTTAGAAAGGTCAAATGAGTTCTTCGCTGGAACCAATGGAGTTTTCCTAATAAGCTCACCATGCTAAGTGATCCAACAGAAGCACTCTGTATGTTAATAAGGAGAGTAAATGGCATTACTTGACAGAATTGTTCTTTCAACAGTGGTTCATTATGAGAGATTAATTTATCCATGCTTATCCATTGCCACATGTACATCATTAAATATGCAATGTAGCATCTTTCCTATTCAAATTCTTATACTGATTTTATTAATATTTGCAAAGAAAATGTATTACTTCATCTGCCAGTAATTATAATATGAAGTTATGTTATACCACATTGGAAAGAAAGAAATCCAAGGTATTAGAGAGCGATGTTTAAACTCTCCTATAAGATCTCGCACAGTCAATTTTCTTCCCAGACTCTTTCCTTCTTTTACATTTAGTTAGGAGTCATTTCCTTATCAGAGAAATGCTTTCTTTTCTGGTGGGCAGAGAAACACCCTATCACTGAAGATGCGATGGTCTCAACGTACAATCTGATACTGCATTTATAGAGGTGCCTAGCAGCAGAAAGGACCTTACTATTTTACCTACACTTAGAGCCAGAATGCTTTTACACTGCCAAATCCTTCATGCAGCATTTCTTCCTGATGCCAGTTTCCCAAAGAGTCTGAGAAAAAATTGCCATTGTTGCTCATCGTTATTAGACTATCGGTCCTAATGACATTATGAATACACAACTCACTATTGTTTCAGCCACCATGTTTTATGCATGGTATTTTAAGAACTGTACAAAACACAACATTAAAATTCTAAAGTGAAAAATAACAGCATTATGGCTCATTATATTCTATATTGTGGTAGTCTGAATTATGAGTAACTGTACTGTCATCCTGTCAACCTGCTTTAAAAGATCTGCTATAATGTTTTACACAATGTCATTTAATTCACAAAAATACCTACACCAAAGTGCTCCACTTTGGAACCATAATGTGAATGTTTAAAAATATTTCCATGGAGCCACTTGAGAAATATTTGCACTGTAAAGAAAATATCAACTACCTCAACACTAACAAGTGTTTGGTAATAATCATAGATTTGATCACAAATGAGATGAAAAACATACTGCATTTTGGAATCATCAAACATGACGAAAAACATACTACTTTTTTGGAATCAGTTTCAGTAATTTACTATATTCCTAAGTGTTCTTACAGATGAAATTTCAAAGATTTTCTATGAAAATGGGGGAAGATGATAGAAATATTTATCTAAAAATATTTTCATGGTGAAATGACTGGCAAATACATGGTAGCAGGTGACTCTAGAGTTGTCTTTCACCATTTTGGTCTGGGATGTCCTTAGAGCCCTGCTATAATTATATTTCAAGGCCCTTTGCCGTCATCATTTTATCATATTTAAACAGTCACTCACACCAAAGCTTTACTCATAGCTGAAGGATCATCTGCCATTGATGGTTTGTTCTGAAGCTAATTCTATTATGTAGTACATATTCAATTAAGACTAATGCTGGGGCAGGACTCTCTTGACTTTGTAACTGCTTATTAAATAGCCAAGATGTTGCATAAGGAACTAGCGACAAATTAACAAACATGTATGAGGCTTTGAATGACAGCCAGAATAGTACCAGGCTGAATTAATTACCATGTTAAATATGTGCAGAATGGGAAAATAAAATACCTGGCATTGTACAGGGAGAATTTATTTAAAGATACATGTTTAAAGGTAAGCACTTCCAAAGGAATTACTGGATACTCATGAGCAAACTAACTAAACTAATCATCATTTTAAAAACTGCTTAAAAACCATGCTTTATGTGAAGTAACTATTTCTATTAAAATAGAGTTTAAGAGTTTCATTTTCATAGAAAAATTGAGTGAAAGATACAGATATTTCTCATATATCTCCTGAGCCCATATATTCAGTTTCCCCCAATATCATGGGCCAGGGATTTAGCTCAGTGGTTCCGCCACCTGCCTTGCAAGCGCAAGGACCCGAGTTTGATCCCCAGTACCAAACAAACAAACAAACAAAAAAAATCATACCACAGTGGTAATTTTATTACAATCAATGAGCCTACATTGATATGTCAGTTTCATCTAAAGCCCATAAATTATGTTAGGGTTCACTCTTGTTGTTGTTCACTCCATGATTTTACACAAATAGTTCTTTTAAGTTCTTTTATTGGTACATTTTAGGTATACAATTCATTTACATTTATCATTGGGTGTTTGTACCTGTACATGGTGCATCTTGGTTCTTATTTTTTTTTCCCCATTACCTGTGCACCCTTCACCCCCTTCACACTTCCCTATTTACATAGATTTCATTTCCATTTTTTTTTCTTTTCTCATAGTTTTTCCTTTCCCTTTCCCCTTCCCCTCCCTTCACCCTTTCGTCTTTGGACATTTTTCCTTTTTTCAAATTATCAATTATTCATTTTAATCATTTTAACCCTTGTTTACACTATCAGTTTCTCACACTAAAGAAACTATTTGGTATTTACACATGTGTGTCCTATTTATTTCGCTTAAGAGCATGGTCTCAATATGCATCCATTTAGCTATAAATGACTCTAGCTTGTCATTCTTTACGGCTGAGTAGTAATCCATTTTACAAAAAACACATTTTCTTTATCCAGTTTCCAGTTGATGGGCACTTGGGCTGCTTCCAAGCTTTAGCTATTACAAATTGTGCCGCTATGAACACGGGTGCACATATATCACTGTGGTATGATTCTTTTAATTCTTTGGGGAAAATACCCAGCAGGGGAATAGCTGGGTCAAATGAGACCTCTAGCCCTAGTTCTTTGAGGTATCTCCATACTGATTTCCACAGTGGTTGCACCCGTCTGCAATCCCACCAGCAGAGGAGAAGGGTTCCTTTCTCCCCACACCCCCTCCAGCATTTGTTATTAGCTGATTTCTTGATAGCAGACATTCTTTCTGGGGTGAGGTGGAATCTCAGTGTTGTTTTCATCTGCATCTCTTCAATGACCAGTGATGTTGAACATTTTTTCATATGTTTGCTGCTTTTACTTTGTCTGAGAAATATCTGTTCATTTCAGATGCCCATTTTTGAATTGGGTCTTTGAATTTGGGAGGTCTGATTTTTTTCAGTTCTTTGTATATTCCAGATAGTAGTCATTTACCTGAGGTACAGCTGGTAAAATTTTTTTCCCACATTGTGCATTGTCTCATAGCTCTGTTGGTGGTTTATTTTGGAGTGCAGAAGCTTTTTAATAAGATGATATCCCAGTTATTGATTCTTTCTGCTAGTTCCAGTGCTACTGAGGTTTTGTTCATGAAGTCTTTTCCTATGCCAATGTCATCAAGAGTTTTACCTAACTTATCTTCCAGCAAGTTTAGTGTTTCTGTCTTAATATTTAGATCTTTAATCCACTTTGATCTCAGT
>NW_004624762.1:22671366-22694243 GCF_000247695.1 Heterocephalus glaber | reverse complement strand
GTAATTAGAACCCTTATGGAATGATTGCTTCTCAGAGGTGTCTTCCAGATATAGCTGGTCTTTAAGTTTTGGGTCTCTAATGACTCTAAGGCTATCTCATTTTTCTTATACTAGGAAGGATCACTGACTAGATCAATAACAACACCTTAGCCCAAGTGAGACAATCAGCAACACCATTGCATCAAGTACATCTTAGAAAATGACATTTTGTCGTAGTTATTAATTTATCGCCTTTAGCTGTGTGAATTAAATCAAGATCTAGGACCAGCCCAACATATGTTTATAGTGAATAAACTCTTCAATATAACACTTTTACCCTTCAGGATGGGGAGTTAGAAGGAGTTGGGGAGGGAGGAATAGATAGGTAGAAGGACAGGGGAAGGTTAGCAGTGAGGCCAGAGGACACAGGCGAGAAGGAAAAGGAGAATAATAGGAAAATAAAGAAGAACTCCGAATGAGGGCCAGAACAGGAACAAAAAGGGAGATGAACAATGTGGGAGACCAAGACAGTGAGTGTAAGAGAGAGAGAAAGGAAATAGAAAAGAAAGAAGAAAGGAAAAAAAGAGGAGAGAAAACCAAATATTTGCAGAGAATAGGAAAAAAATTAAAGATAACAGGAGAAAAAGAAAATACAAAAACCCCCCAATAATACTAATTTTGGAAATAAAAAATAAAAATGAAAAACAAGGGCCTCTTTCAGGGTATATCTCTGTTCTCACAATAGATAACGTGGGTAGCAGTGTACAGATATAAGTCAATTAGTCTCAGCAATCCAGTCACAGACCTGTGCGATTCAGGGAGATTTCTAGCTGCAAGTCCCAAGTTCAGTTCGCTGCCTTCCTGTAGGGTTGAACTCTGCAGGGTTGTACTGCAGTTTCCAGCTGCCCTTCCCCTGAAGATAGTCCCGGTTCTGATGGGAGGTGATGATGACTCCAACTTACCCAGTACAGTGGTCTGGTGGTCCAGTGTCCCCTGTGTCTTTGTAGTGTGGAACCAGGTGGCAGTACAGCCAAGAGGCCAGAGGAGCGAGGGAGTGAGGGGGTTGGGGGGGGGTGTCCAGTGGATTCCTGCCGGGCCACGGGCTGGATCGGTGTGTTGGGCCCGGCTCGGTACCTCAGTTTACACAAATATTCAATGACATGTATCCACCATTATAGCATAATGCAGTGTAGTTTCATAGTCCTGAAAATCCCCTGCACTCTGCCTGTGGTTCTTTTTTCCCCCAAGACACCTGACATCCATGGAAACTGTTAATCTTTTTACTGTCTCTCTAGCTTCGCCTTTTCAGAATGCAATACACTTGGTATCTAAAAGTCTTTCCAGGTTAGCTTCTTTCACTTTGTAATATATATTTAAACTTCTTTTCTGTTTTCTTCCTACGTTTCTATAATTCATTTTGTTTTGGTGTTGAGTACTATTCCATTGTCTGGATGTGCCAGTTTATTTGTGCATTCATGAACTGAAGGACAACTTAGTTATTTCTAAATTTTGGCAAACATTTGTATGTTGGCTTTTGTGTGTTTATGGTTTTAATTCATTTAGGTAAATACAAAGGAATGCAATTTCTGGATCATGCTAAATTTTGTAAGAAACCATCTGAGTGGCTGTATCACTTTCTATTCCCACTAGCAAAGAATGAGGGGTCCTTTTTTCCATATATTTGCCAGTATTTGGTGGTGTCACTAAGTTGCATTTTGGTCATTCTAGCAAGGTGGATTCAGTAAAGGCTTTTAAGCCAACTGTGTTACTTTCCTAAAAGGATTTTTCTCTTATTCTTCAATAAGCTCTGGTACACACCTAAAAACCAAAGATAGAACAATAGTACATTTTTACAATTTACCATTCACTTACTTTTCAAAAAGATTAATAGCAGCACTGACCTTCTAAACCTCTTAAAGCTATGATTTTCTCAAAACATCATCAGAGAATTGAAAGCAGAGGAAAGACTAGAGAAAAATAATAATTACAGATAATTATTACTATTTATAATGTACAAGATTTCATCCACCTTTTCTATTATATCAATATCATTTGGAAATTCTTCAAATGGCTCAGTGGCAAGTAAGAAAACTTTTTGTACCAGCTTGATAAGAAATGTACTAATAAAAATTTTTACAAATAACAAAAAAGGAAAGTCTATTGAAAATGTAATGGAATTAGTTTACTTTTCAATATTATTAGAGAATCCTTTGCATCTTTTTGTGTTCATTACTTTAAGATCACATTAATTTGACAAATACTGAAAATCTATTTGACAGATGTCATTATGCAAGGCTATGCTTGCATGCTCCCTAAATGCCCATTGATTACATATTTTTGAGCCTAACTGCAGGTGTCATGCTAGGTTCCAGGAGTATCATAGAAAAGTACAAGAACAATCCGCATGCATACGCAACAGTTTTAATCCTGTAGAGTCTATATTCTAGAGTGTGATGAAATGCATAAAAACAATAATGAAAATTAAGTTTTTATAGAACAATTCACACATGCTTGGTTTTTATAATAATTCTAGTGTGTCACAAAAATACATAAATATTTTTCCTCAAAATATAATGATCTTGGTTCATCTAGGTTTCTATATTAGCAGAATATATCCATATGTGAATATTAGTTTAACTGATATTTTAATATAATAGTAGGAAATTAAATATAAATGGTAAAACTTTTCTTATGAAAATGGCACAAAAATTTCGTGCCAGTCTAAAATAGAGAGCAGTGATAGAACAAACACACAAAGAGGTTAAACACAATGACACAACACAGCTTAGACACAAGTTTGGCACATCCATGAATCCTGATAGACTGTTGTCCAGACTGACAGTGTCTGCATATTTAGGGTCCTTCACGAAGAATCCACACATAAAGGAAGAAATAGTTATGCTCACTTCTTAAAGGTACAGGTTATAATAAATATTCACCCCACAATCATTCTTAAAAGGAGAAATTTCTTTAAAATTTTACTGACCTACTGTCCGAGGCCCTATCTTTCTAACAAACTGTGGAGCAAGAGATAAGGGAAACGTATACACAAAGTGGTAGTTAAGGAGGAATAAAGAGGAGAAAAGAAATAATTAAAACAATAACAATAAAAGGAAACCTTTTCACTCTAAATAATCCAGAAACCTGTGCATAAATATAGACCTAATAAGGGCTAAAAACTACCACTACAACCATGATTCAAACATACATTCACTCGAGATCAAATTATTCCCATAGAAATGTCTGACAAATACGTTCAAATAATGTGCATAGCATTCCTAACAGTAAAATTAAAAGGAAAAATCTAATAGAAAAAAACTAAATACAATCAGATGAGGCTTGAAAACATCCATTTGATATTAAGAAGAAAATTATAATATATTAGAAAGAACATATGTAGTAAAATGAACTAATTAAAAACAGATTCGATATGTAGAATGAAAAAGGTGAAATTAGTAAATTATAAGATGGTAATTGAAAAACTCACTGAGAACAAAATACAAGGAAGTAAATAAATTTTAAAAATAAAAATTAAAAGTCATGAAAATTGAAATATATACTACAAGTCCAAAGAAAATGTATGGAATTGCAGAGAAGCAAGTATTAAAAAAAGTAGCTGATAATTTTTCAAAACTGAAGTTGCCAAAGAACTAGAGTTATCTAAGAAAATTTTAAAGAAATCTGAGTGCTCTGCCTTATGTGTTATGAGATATTATTAATCTAGAGTAATTGAATTATGTGCTGGTATAGGAACTTGCAAATGAAGGATGGAACAGGAAAGTATCCCCAGAAATACATATACTGTATATGATCAAAAAGTACAGTGAATGCTTAAATTAAAAATGTATTACTATAAAAATGTTATTAATTTCCCACAAAATACTCCCACAGTTATCTCATTGTTCTTGCCACTTTCTGAAGCAGTCCCACAGGTCCTCCTTTGTGAGCAGTTGTCTTCTGCTGGCTGCCTTGGTGCCCTGAATCAATTCAAAATGCTTACTTGTCATGGTCATTTTGACTTTGAGGAAGAGTCGGAAGTCACACAGTAACAGATCTAGTCTGTAAGTAACATGAGGATACATTGTAACATTTTTAAATGCTTTCCTCTCTATTGGATGGCACTTGGCAGTAGCATTCACTGTATGTTTCATTAGACCTCATAAAGACAGTCATGAAAAAAGACTTCTAGGAGTGCTTCAGAAAGTGACAAGGATGAAGGGATAAGTGTGCTCAAAATGAGGAGGGAATATTTTGAGGGGTGTTAATGGCAATGTGTCTTTTATTGTAATAGTTTAAAAAAACATGCACCATATATTTTGATCACATACTGTAGTTATTAATCAAGTTTAAGAAAGAAGCAGCCCTACAGGTGAGCAGGGAAAAGGTAGACGTTTTCAAATGATGCTAGGACAAATGTTTAGCCATGAAAGACAGTATTCATAAAAATACCAAGAATGACTTGCAGGTTTATTTAATTACAAATAAAAAAGAGAGGCTTTAAAAGTATTTCTTTTAAGCACTTTAAAAGAACATATAGGTGCCAATAAAAATAGAGCAGCGACTCATTTGAAAAGAATAGCAAAAGTAAACATGGGCAACAAGAGGAAAGCAGGAGGCATTAAAATATCAGAACTTAACCTATATTATAAAGCTACAGTAAGAAAAAACAGCATGTACTGGCACAAAAATAGACATACAGCTCAATGGGATAGAATAGAGGATGCAGAAAGACCTCTAGGTACACTCAGACATGTGAACTTTGACAAAAAGGCCCAAAACATGCTGGAGAAAAGACAGCCCCTTCAACAAACGGTGCCAGGAAAACTGGTTACCCACATGCAGAAGATTGAAACTAGATCCAAATATCTCACCATGCACTAAAATAAAATCAAAATGAGTCAATGACCTAGAGATTAAAACAGAGATACTTAATTTGCTAGAAAATTAAATAGGTCAAATTCTTGAAGACATAGGCAAGGACTTGCTGAAAAGAACCTCAATTGCATAAGAAATAACACAAAGAATCAACAAATGGGAATATATCAAATTAAAAATCATCTACACAACAAAGAAAACAATCAACAGAGTGAAGAGACAACTGCTAGAAGGGGAAAATGTTTTTAATACCAACTCCTCAGACAGAGGACTGATATCTAGAATATACAAAGAATTCAAAAAATTAAGCCCCTCAAAATAAAAGACCTAATCCAAAAAAATGGACAATTGAAATTAATAAGCACTTCTTAGAAGAAGAAATATAAATGACCAATAAGTTCATGAAAAAATGTTCAATATCTCTGACCATAAAAAATGCAAATTGAAATAACACTCAGATTCCATCTTACTTCCAAAAGAATAGGATTTAAGAACTCAAAAACAACAAATACTGGTGAGGCTGAGGTTAAAATGGAATGCTTGTATATTGTTGGTGGGAGTGTAAACTCATAAAATCACCATGGAAATCAGTATAGACAATCATCAAAAAATTAAAATTAGCAATTCTGTCTGACCAAGGGGTAGTGGGAAGCTCATCAGTGGGGCTATGAGCTGAGTGCATCAAGTCACTCTTCCATAGCCCTTGGGAAGGTCTGAGACTAGGACCAAAAGCAGCCCTAACAGGGCCCTCCCTGAGCTCCAGGGAGGTGAGTTCCCAGAGAGCAGGGCTCTGCACAAGGGCAGACTGGGCAAGAGATCCCAGCGAGCCAGCCTGCAAGGAGAGACAGAGGGTCCGGAGCCAGCCTGAAGGCAGAGGAGTCAAGAGAAAAAGGTCAAATAGAGAAGGAGGAGAGATCATAAATTTACACTTTACACTTACTTAAAGAGTTAAATACATTCCTTAAATGTATTCCTTAAACAGTTAAAGACATCATGTACAGTGTTATATGCATATGCATGTTTATAGAAGCATAATTCATTATAGCTAAATCTTGGAAGTGGCCCATATATCCATCAACAATTGAGTGAATAAAGAAAATATAATATATATACAAAAAGGAGTACTACTCAGCCATAAAGAAGAATATATTTGAGTCATTCATAGGAAACGCGATGCACCTTGAGACAATGACATTTAGTGAAATAAATCAGATACAGCTTAAATATTGCATGATTTCTCTTATATGAGAAGCAAGAAGCATAAGTGATATCAAGAGCAAAATAAAAGATAAATAATAGGAAACAGAGAGGTAGACCTTTTGCAAATGGCAAAGGGATCTAGACATGCAGGGAGGAGAGGGAGAAGTGGAAGTAAAAAGGATTCGGGTGCCATCTACACATCTGCCAACTCCCCATGATGAAAATATTCATTATGAACACAAACATGTACTAACAGAAAATAAAAGAAAAATTGGCAAAGAACACGAATACACAATTCATAGGACAAATTAAAAGAAGCATCAATGAATATAAAAATATAAAACATAGAAACACAAATAAGATATAATTTCACATTCATCAAATTGAGAAAATGCCAGTATTTTGTTGACAAGGATGTGGAAAACAGTGGGTGCATGTACCCCTATAGGAAGCACAATAGGACACAGCCCTTCTGGGAAAAAGTACAGCAAAATGGCAATATCTCTGTAAGACCTCTTGTGTTTGATATACTTCATGGTAATCAAAATGATAACATACATAAAAATATCTACTTTAAAAAGAGATAGACCTCATTAACCTATCCTTATGAACTAGTCCATGAGTTTACTATATTCAGTTGAAAGTTATTTACTTTTTCTTCACATAGATCCTGTGTATTTAGTATATTCTTGCTTTCTTTGTTGAAGGGAACAGGGGAGAACTGTCTTTCAACTGCAGTGCCTTATTAGCATGCATCATTTCAGGTTTACACTTGATCTAGCTGTGTTATTGTTGTTATTCCATATAAATCTGCTCCTTTTTGGTTTTTGAGCTATGGATTTTGAGCTAATTTGGTTTTGAGCAATGCAATTTTACTTTCTATGGGTATATTATTTTCCTTTGTTGTCAATTAGATTTTCACATGGATACTATTTCTCTTCAGCCCTTCAAGTAAATTGTCAGACTTAGGGGTACTAGTCATCATACTATTATTACATATTGCTATTTAAATATCTATAAAAAGATGAATATGAAACCAAGTGATAGAATGTCATCAGTCTAAAAAGTAATAAAAATAGTAACATAATCTTAGAAGAATGTTTACTGATGTGAAATTTAATTATTCCCCAAAGTAATAAGAATGCTATCACTAAATACCTCAGCAAATAGAGGTTTAGAAAAAAGGATATTTACTTATGATGTACTTATATAGGTTTAGCATTCCTAATGTGAAAATCTGAAATGCTCCAAAATCTTATAACTTTTGAGTTCCGACACAATTCTACAAAAAGAAAGTTCTACACCAGACCTCAAGCGACAGGTCACAGTGAAAATGCAGGTACACTAAAAACACTGAACAGAATATCAATCAGGCTCTGTGTGCATATGAAATAAATTAATTTTGAGTGTAGACTTGGTTTTCCTCCTTGGGATATTTTATTATGTATATGTAAATATTTGAAATCTAAAAAAAAAATCTGAAATCTGAAGCATTTCTGTCTCCAAGCATTTCAGATAAGGGATACTCAACTTATAATTTAAAAAGTATTAAAATATTCTATTTTTCCTTTGTTTCACAAATTACCCAAAAATTTAGGTGAAAACCAGGCATAAAATTAATCATATCCTTAAAATTTGCTTTTAAGTCTAATTTTTAAAAAGAAGACAGTAGACAATCTTCTATGCTACTGCTTTTCCTCTACTAGGTGAATGAGCACCACCAATTCTTAGCAGAGTAACTGAAAAAAGCATAACTATATTATTAACTTTGTCATATATATATATATATATATATATATATATATTTTCTGCTAAAACAAATTTCCAAATATCCAAGCTTTATGAAGTAGGAATGAATTGAGGAATGGAATTCATAAAGTACCATCCCTTCTAGTCAATGATGATAAAAACAAGAAATCAAATATCAAAAATTAAATTCTGAAAGAAAATGAAACACAATTTACCACTGAAAAGATCAAATATTGAAGATTGTGCCAGAACAGCACTTAGCAGCAGGGTACTTTGTCACAGATTAGGAAGGATGGATATTAGTTGCTGCTTGTCACGTAGTAATTCATCAGCAAAAACTATTTAGTTCATTGTTATTTTCTTGCTTATTTCTCTATTAATCTTTACTGCCTATAATAAAGTCTTGATTCAAAAGACCAGGTTATAACGGGGATCATACACAACATTAAGATCCAAGCAAGTCCTAGAAAACTCTAGGATTAGGATTTCATATCATCAAACAGGAAGATATCTCCACAGACAAAGTAAAATCGGGGGCACTAGAATAGAAACTTACGGCTCTTCACCGCTCTTCCCCCAGAATTTCCCCCTTCATTGTGAATTTGGAAGATATGGACATTTTGTAAATACAAAGAATACCTCTTTATGTACTGTAGATTAACTTGAAGGTATCCAAAAAGTAATCCATTTTCACATAATTTAGCATTTATAAATTGGGAGGAAGTGATATTTTCTGTGTGATCACAGTAGGTTGTGATAAGATGTTGGATCATCAACTCAGAGATGTGCAGCTTGGTATTTGAGCACAGAAAAAGAATTATGATTACTCTGAAAAAAATTCTTTATATAATCCATTAACATTTGTGCCTTCATTATGGAAACACAGAGATTTGCAACCGTCAATATTTAGGACAAAAACTGCCCACTGCAGTGTTAATTTTTGCCTGAATCTTGATTCTCACAGGTCCAGATAAACTCAGTCCATCCTGTGGCCTTTACTGGGATGTGTGAAATATTTCTAAGAATTCCCTAAAACCCAAAAGATTCCACCATAGAAAAATACACTGCGATACTTACTAAAGGTTGGAAAACTATTTTTTTATTCCATTGAAAATAAAATCAATATACTGTATTTTGTTCCATATGGCCCCTGTGGATTTATATAAAACTGCTGAAAATTTATGTCCATGTCTCATTTCTCACTTTTGTATTTTAGTTGAAATCCAAGGGAACATTAAAACTAAAGGATCCAGTATGTTATTGTTAATTTACAAATTATTTTACAGCACCAACAGAGCTATATTAACTTCCAGGATCTCATTCCAAGACTTATTTGCCAAGTGTATGTTAATGATATAAAATTAGCTACAAGCACCACGTAGTGCTAATCTGACATAATAGGTAAACAGCTCTATTAAGTTTTAGATCACAGCTTCTAGAATATGATAGGAGGCTTGAGATTTCAAGTCCTAACATAGAATATTAAGATAATTCTCAGTTAAAAGTCTTGAAGTTAGTATAAGCTTAATCAACAACATAAGCTTCAGTTAACATAAAATATAACCACAAGATATTGGCAGGTCTTTTCATATTAAATATTGTGCTTTATAAGCAACTTAATTATTCAGGCACCTTTTCTTCAGATAAGACTCTTGGCATTATGTATTGAATACTGATATTTTTTATCTGTTCTTGAGAAATGTCAAACTCCCATGATCTAGAATATTGATATTTTACTGAGTACATATACAAATCACAATCTAGCAGGGGATCTAAGATGATACTCTAGCTCCTTCTTTATTAAAGCAGTCTGGGCCTCCCCTTACTCTTGTATAGATAATGACTTCTCTGATTTGAAGCCAACTTTCTTCCTTTGATAAAATGTCATCACCATTCCTCTTTGTGAAGTATTTCCAACCTCTGTTTCTGCAAAGATAGCTGGGATCACTGTCATTCAAAAAGTAGAGAAACCAGTCTTGCAAAATAGATGATTCTTGGCCCAGTAAAGAAATTTAAATTATTTAAAAGTGTGATATTAAAATCAGCAAGGCTTTGAATTTTTGAAGTTATTCAATCCCCTTATTTTCTCTACAAAAACTAAAAAACTAACAAAATGAATAAAAAAGAAGTGAAAAAACTGCTTCATTGAATACAGTGTTCAATATTTCATCTAGAATGAGTCAGAGGTTTAGTGAAAGTTCAAGAGTGGTTAACTCGATAGAAGATAATCAGAGGGAACAAAACTATGAATTATGATGTTTGCGGGTTTTCAGAGACAAAGTCTTGCGTGCATATATTCATCAAGTGAGAGGTGAGACAGGGGAGGGTTGAGCAACAGGACGAATCGTAACAGCATGAGCTAAATGAAGACTTTTAGGAAGCATTTTATTTCTGTAACAAGAAACATGGCTGGCCAGATTATCACTTAAGCATCTTTTAGAATAAACATCACATCAATTAAAAAAGAGGCGGAAAGAAACATCTTGTTAAGTGCTGACAAAAAGTATTCTATTTTAGGAAAAATATTTCAGGCAAATATTGTATAGGAACTCACATCATTACTTACATTACAATTATTTTCAATTCAGGTTAGTTCATGGTCAAAAATTATACAGAAGTGGTATAATGCAGTGTTGTTTGTTGGTTGCAGAATTTATTTGAATAGCTTTACAAATGGCTTAAGTTTATACAATCATAAAGGGTTTGATGGGATCTATCTAATTATTCAGTCATAACTTACTGCATTTTATGAGTATATGAGTGTAATCATATGCTTTAGTGGTATTTGTAAGCTGGAAGTTTTACAAAGATCTTAGGTCATACTTGGGAAAATGTGATAGTAATTAAGATTAGTCTAGATTCTAAAAGTGTCAGACTAAGACTGAGTGAAAGGTTATATTCCTAGAAAAGGTGAATGTCAGATTTTAGGAATACAAAAACAGAGAGAGAGAGAGAGAGAGAGAGATTAAAGACAAATTTTAGTGACTTGTATTAGGACCTTGGAAAACTAGCAAAGCCAGAAATACTTATGAACCTATACATCTTAATTATCTTGAGCATAGAAATAGTTAAGTTCACCTATGTATTTTTAACACAGAGCATGGTATGTGACACGGTAAATATTCACTGAGTGAAAGATTGCACATTCTAAATTGCTATGTCAGCATCACCTACCTCTGCCTAATACCCACCGAAGACCACTGTACTAAAAAGCAATACAATAGCATGTTGGAATCATCACCTCTATCCAGGTTTAACACAGATTTAAGCAGTGAACAACAAGGAATATCAAATAATACCCCCCTTGTGACATGTTTTGAACTTCTCAAAGTGAAAGTTCAAATATCATACCTGTAAACTTGGTCACAATCTTGGAATGATGTATTTTATTAACAGCAATAGATTTTTTAAAAAGAAACATTTATCATGCAAAGAAAAGGACAACACTGCTTCAAGAATAATAATCAGTCAGTTGCACTTTTCTTAATGAGAGGATTTATATCCCATTGTTTTTGGTTTAAATGTCAATGTGTGTACATATAAATATTTGGAACAACAGGTTTCAGTAGATCATGCTATGTAAAGGTCACACAGACCTTGCAAATATTGCTGTATCCCTAACTAATCTAATCCAGTACTTGAGTTTAAATATCAGATTATATCCCATTCTGCCATCCAGAATTCTAAATTTCGGATATTCAGTAAATTCTAAAAGTTTTACATTTTTCAAGAGTCTATGTGAAATCTTATGCAATTAGCATATGCTATTTTGTGGTATGGTCTCTTAACATCAACTCTTTGATCGACAATGTACTTAACTGTTTAATCATCAAAACACTAGCTCAGTATTTTACAACTTCAGTTATGCATAATATGAAGTAATATGTATGCATGCGCTCTATAAATACGAGAGGCAATTTGTTTGACTCTACACTTTATTTTGCTTTCAGGATTACGCTACTCACTACCCTCAGCAAAAGAAATATAATAAGAAATATTATCTTGCAGTACCATAGCTCTATCCATCAATAATAAAAATTCTGAGTCTTAACACCAGTGCCAAAAAATGAACCTCATTGTGGTAATTCAACTACTGTATATGGTTTCACAAGTTTAAGTGTACATAAGAGAATATAAAACAAATACAAGTCAGATAAGCAAACAGTTAAATGAGATTTTTGTCAAAGATTTTAAAGAGTATGTTAGAAATCTTCTACTATTCTTTCTTCATTAATGAAAAACATGAAGCTCTGTGGTTTTATAATTAGTTCAAAGTCACACAGGCAGTTTTGTGGTCAATCCTAGAGATTTCTATTGTTCATGTTTCTTAAATAAAATCTGTCCTATTATACCTTGCACACTATACTGATATTAAATATAAACATATTGGCATTAACTTAACTTTAAAAGCACTATGCTGGAAATATTTTGAAAGCTTTTCTTGAAAATACAGGGGCATAAAGTAGGATCCAACGTCACCTGAAGTATCAGAAAGTCTGAGTCTGAACTAGATTACAAGTCTATAACATATGTGTTGGCAATTTATATACCAAAAAAGAGGTAAGAAAAAGACAGAATTTCCGTAAAGTTAATTTATTATTAATTTACTGGTTAGGTGAAACACAGAAAATCATTCCATAAGGAAGATAAAAATGAGAACACTGCATATACAAAGTCACCCTAATGAATAAGGTTTTGTGAGATAACGTTTTTAAAATACATGACCTCTTAACAATTATGAGAAAAGGAAAAAGTGGAAACAAAGTCTTTGTAAATAGGGAAGGTTGGAGGGGATGAAGGGAGGACAGGGAATAGGGAAAAAATAAGAACCAAGATACATCATTGACAGGTACAAGCACCCAATGATAAATGTAAATGTATTGTATACCTAAAATGTACCAATAAAAGAATATAAGCACCCCCCCACACAATTATGTAAATAGTGAAATCTAACTTTAGAAAAAATGTTTAGTCATAATCACCTAAATTTAGGGCTTACTAGATACAAACTGTGTGTTTCAAACACATCACTAATGGAATATGTCACTGAAGATGCCAGTACTTATTTTCCAGACTGGTATATGCTACGTCTATACATCTCCCCCTCCTGGAACATTTGAACCCTTTGGAAACATTTCAAAACCTATATACCAAAGATCCTAAGACTATTTCCTTCTAATCAAAGAAGGCAGCACTAGGCCTGAGTTCTAGATAGTGCACTGGCCACAGACATGCCAATGAATTAGATTAATCACAGAATCTAATTTACATAGCCTTGACCCATCACCGATTTGCACTCTCCTAAGAAATGGGATTGGAACAGTTTTTGCCATTTGTTCTTGTTTTCTATTGCTTTGTTTTGTTTTGTTTTCCAAGAATATGGCAGTCTCCTTTCCTATTCAGGGTACAAAATTCAAGCTATATGGATTTCAGTTCCAGTTTTTTGCAAATTACTCAGTTAGATTGAAACAAATTGTGGTACAGCCCCACAAAAGTCATTCCTACATGTATATAAAAATAAATCTAAAATTCTGCTAATACAAAAAAATCTAAAATTAGCAATATATTCTGGCAAGGAAAGTTTGAAAATCAGACATCTTGGGCATAAATTTCACTTTTACCATAGCCTAACTGAGTCACCTGGGTACATTAAGCCATTTAAACTGTGTCTTTTCTCATTTGAAAATGGACTAAGTGTGAGGTTCTTGTAACAGAATTACAATAAGCAAAATTCCAGGTCTGACTGTTTTAAATGTCAGCAACTACTTTTCTGTTTAAAGTAGTGTATAGTGTGTGTTCATGTACCACCGAAACTCCTTGTGGGACAAACAGATATAACACAATTAAGTGTCAAGATCTGTAGTACATGCAATTTATGCTAGAAGACTAAAAATAAGAGAGATTAATGTTGGCATTTTGGAATTTAGGAAGTACTTCAAAGAAAAGTTGGGATTGTGCCAAATTGTGGAACTTGGGTAAGAACACCTTGACTAAATGAGAAATATTCTGATAATGAATTGAACAGGACTAAAAGTAAATATGGGAATAAGCAGGACTGGATATTAGACTCCAAGAATACTGGGAAGTATTGAAATAATCATGTGCTGATGGAAAAACATATGAAATGTACCTGCATATATGCCAATATACAAGTTTTTATATGTGTACATATGTATACATATCATTTACAGTCAGAAAATAGTAAAAAACTACAAGTCGTATTTATGTGGTGGTATTATAAAATTATATAATTTTTTAAAAAAGTTTAAAATCTCATATTGCCTGAAAATTTCAAGTCAGTGTACATATATATGGATATGTTTTTGTTTGTTTTGTTTTTTCTTTTTGGTACTGGGGATCAAACTCAGGACCTTGCACTTGCAAGGCAGACAGTGGCACCTCTGAGCTGTATCCCTGGCCCTGTACATACGTATTTCTTAGTTTGGGATGCATAATATACCATCTAGCAAAGATGAAATATTTCTTGGACTTGGAAAACAATTCTTCTTTTATCCATAATAATTCTATTTAAATAGACCACTACTAGTTAAGTTTTTCAAACTACTCTTTTTTTAATTAATTATATTGATACATCTTGGTTCTTATTTTTTATCCATTCTCCTGCCCTCCCTTCAACCCCTCCACCCCTCCCTATCTACAAAGACTTTATTTCCATTTTTTCTTCATCTCATATTAATTCCATTCCCTTCTTTCTTTTCCCCTGCCCCTCCCATTTCCCCTTCCCCTTTGCACCTTTTCTTTCCTTAATAAGATAATGGCAAACAGAATGCAGAAGATCATCAAGAAGATCACACACCTTGACCAAGTGGGATTTATCCCAGGGATGCAGGGATGGTTCAACATACGCAAATCAATAAATGTAATACACTATATTAATAGAACCAAGGACAAAAACCATATGATTATTTCAATAGATGCAGAAAAAGCGTTTGACAAAATCCAACATATATTTATGACAAAAACCCTACAAAAATTGGAATAGATGGACTCTACCTCAATCTGATAAAAGCCATCTATGAAAAACCAACAGCCAATACCATATTAAATGGTCAAAAACTGAAATTCTTCACACTAAATCAAACTCCTCTTATTTGGCAAATGTCATTTGAAGAGTTCTAAAACATGCACCAGAATACAGTTCCAGTACAAAATAAAGTTGACTGCAGGCCATAGTTAACAAGGGAACACATGAAAACTGAAATGTTAAAAAAATTATTGATTTTTAAAAATTCTGTAATCAAATTCTTTCAATTCTTGGTGCTGGAAAGGTGTCATTTTTATATTACATTGGTGAAAGTCCATATTTAAACAAGGTAAGAAGAAAGAAGTTCAAGGTGCATCTCTGAATTTTCTCTTTTTAAAAATTGTCATTGAAGCATAAAGTTCAAAAGATTAGAAAGCACAAACCAAGCTTTATTAATTCGAACACTTCATAAGTTAGACTAGTATTTCTCAAGTTGTCTTCTATGGATCCTCCAATTAAATTCAGCCAAAAATTCTGGTATTTTAAATGAAATAGAAAGTAAAAACATTATAGTTCTTTTATCTAAAATACATAATATATGAATAATCTGTGGTGATGATGGCATTATGTCTCACTTTTGCTGTTTTCTCAGTAGCATTTTTCCCAGGATAACTGAAGAATTTGAGGTGCTTTACTCATTTTTATATATTGAGCTTAATTCATGCCCAATGACCTATTTTACCTGTAGTGTCATACAGGTTTTAAGAAGCAATCTTAGCATTCTATAACAAAACATTAATTTTCCCCATAGGAACTAAAATGATGGTTTTAATTCATTAGGAATAAGCTTTCAATAACTAGCTACACCTATTTTAAAAGACTTCTTAATTTAAAATGCTTGTAAGTTTACAAGAAGTTTCAAAAATGTATGTAGACGTTGTGTATACGTATAATCAAGGTTCAGGTAATGACATCTTAAAAAATAATGTCAACACCCAGGTCAAGTGATCGATAGACCTTATTTAGATCACAACAATTATGAATGCAGTCATTTATACAAAGCAATCAAGAGTGTTAAATGTACCATCAGTGTGAGGCAACTTATGGTATCCTATTCTACCCACACCTACCACCTTTACCTCATCCCTGTAATGTTACACTAAGTATAAGAAGGTAATCACAAGTACCAAGTATTGTATAATTCCATTTATATAGGAACAGGAATAAGCAAATCTTCAGAGACGAAAGGATGAGTGTTTGTTAGAGGATATGTGTGCTGGAGGAGAAATGTGCCCTGACTGCTTAAAAGGTATAGTGTTTCCTTTGAGGTGATGAAAACATTTTAGGCTAAAATAGAGGAGGTGATTTCACATGAATGCACTGAGTGCCAATGAAATATACACTTCAAATAGGTTAATTTTATGTTGAGTAATGTGAGTCTCACCTCAACTTAAAAGAATCCAATCCAAAAGTTCTCTATTCCTGGGAGAGGCCAGATGCAGAGCAGATTCAGAAGTTCCTGGGGAAGGGAATATCTGTTCCAAACACCATACACAAGCACACACACCCAAGAGAAATTCATCCCCTACAAACTTCCTTTCATGATGTGTTTATGACTCTTGGGCATTTCAAGCTGAGCATTCGTGAAAGAAATCGGTCATGCTTCAGTGTATTTTGCTTGCAGGATGTTTTCTCAGGTTCAACATTCCACCTTCTCACACAAACACACTCAGAGTTTTGTCTGTGGAGCCAAACTCTAAGCCTTTGATATGGAAGCGTTCACAAGCTGGCAAACGCTCATCATCTATTTGGCATAGTTCTTACCTTTATATTTTTAAGTATTATTTCAAAATAGGAATGTACTTATTTTTTTAACCATTCACATAGTGAAGGCCATGTGGACAATATCCATTGTTTGGCTATTTTGAATAAGGCTGCTATGAATATGTGTGTACAAGATTTGGCATGAAAATAAGCTTTCATTCTTTTAGGCTGAGTGCATGTGATGAGTCATATGTTAAGTCTAATTTTAGTTCAAAATAAACTGCCTATTTTGTAGAATGGTTGTACTATTTTTAGGTTGAGGTTGATTTTTTACCCTATGGATATCCAATTACCACAGCACTATTTATTAAAAAGGCTGTACTACCTCCACTAGGTTCCCTCTTTGTGGAAAAGACAGGGGCACAAGGAAACTTTTGGAAGCAACTGGCATCTTAATTACTTTGTGGTGATAGTTTCACAACTACATTGAGTTCAAACAGATCCAATTGTATACATTAAAATGTACAAACTTTGTATATAAATTATACCTCAATAAAGCTGTAAAATAAATTTGATACATCTTTGGATCTGTTTTGGGCTCTGTATTTCATTACACTGATTTGTGTGTTTGTCCACCACCAATATCAAGTGTCTTGATTATTGTGGCTCCATAATAAGCTTTAACAAGTAAGACTGATTCTTTCAAATTTATTTTGCTTTCCAAAAAACCTTTTTGGCTATCCTAGGTCTTGTGTCATTCTATATAAATTTTAAAATTATCTTGGGTACGTAAAAAGTATTGCCTAAATTTTGATAAAAGTTGTGTTAAAAATATAGATCAAGTTACAGAAAACTGACTATGGTGAATCTTCCAAAACATGAACATGATGCCTTTCTATATGTTTAGGCCTTCATTTATTTGAATAGCATTTGATAACTTTTATTGTACAGATTCTGTACATGTTTCATTAGATTCACATGTGAGTATTTCATTGTCTTTGGAGAAATTGAAAATAGTATTCATTCTTATCCTTGGATTATACTCGTTCAATGTCACTATACAGAAATGGAATTGATCCTTGCATGCTGATTTTGTCCCGTGAGACCTTATTGAATTCCCTTATAACTCCCTTGCTATCCTCTGGAGATTGGTTCCAGGACATCCTAGTGATACCAAAATCCATGGATGCTCGAGTTCCTTATTTAAAATGGTGTAATATTTACATACCACCTACACATATCCTCCTGTATAAAGTCATCTCTAGATTACTTATAATACCTAATACAGCGTAAATGCTACAGAAATAGGTACGTGGTATTGTTTAGGGAATGACAAGAAAACTTTGTACTTATTCACTGAAGAAGAATGTTTTAAATTGAGTGTTGTGGTGCTCACCTTTAATCCCAACATTCTGGGACACCAAGAGAAGCGGATTGAAAGTTTGAGCCCAACACAGGAAATTTAGGATGGTAATGAGACCCTATGTCAAAAATTAAAAATAAAATAAAATAGAGCCAAGGAAACAGCTAAGTGTGAAGACCATGAATTGAATCCCTCCCCACAAAAAGGAATATTTTAGAGCCCTCCTGGTGGTGTTGTGGGCTATTTGGTTTAAGGGGTAAAAATTATATTCTCAAAAATCCCTCATAATATTGTACAAGAAGGCAGAAAGAGTTCCTCCAGCCTACAGTAACTCTAGGTGGAGTAGGGATTTGTAAGATCTATGGAGAAAAAAGTTTTTCCTGAGATGGGGTGATTTTTATGGCAGAACCCCCATGCTGGTACATTACAGGTGCTTTGATATCTCTGGGTAGGAGAGGCATAATTTTCAGAGCCACAGGGTCAGGCTGCCTTTCCTGGGTAGCTCCTTCTTGTGGTGAATACTACAAATACTGCCCCGTGGTCACCCAGGTGTCTCTGAATGGGAAATGGCTGTCCAAGTCCAGTAATTAGGTACAAGATGCTTTCTGGTCCATGTCATTATTATGATTTTGGTTTTATTCCTGTTTCAGTCTGTATGCTTGGTTTCTGCCTGTGGGAAAAGGCCATCTCAATTCTGCAGGCATAAAGAGGTTTTCATGGCCACGACACTTGTGGCAAGATCCTCCTGAATGCTGGGGACCTAGAGTATTGTCTGAAAGCTTGTGGGGGATGCCTCTGCCAGGGCTCTTTGGCTGTCCCTACCCTCAAAATCTTAGAAACAAGGATGGTTCTTGGTCTAGGTTGGTTGTTGTGGGAGGACTCCTTTTGCCCACACCACTCAGCCACCCAAGTTATTGCTAGGATGCTTATGGATGTCTTAGGCCTCCAGGCCCCAGAGTGTATTGTTAGCAGGCATCTGTCTAACACCCCTTGCCAGTTTTTACTAGGCTTTTCTTGTAATGTTAGAGAAACTTTAATTCAGGGAGAAATGGAGTTAGTTGGACTGCCTTCTGTTGCTGGGTTTGGGGACAGAAAAATGCCAGGTCTGGGTCATCCTCTCCTGTTGGATGGGGGCATGTAAGATGACCTACTGCTCTTTGTTTTGCTTCAGTCCAGGGGTATCAAAGCAGTTTGTTGTCTTCTCATCACTGTTCACTTTTGATTACGTCTTGCGTTTTACTGTTCTTAACTGTGATGAACAGGAAAAATAATCAGTCTGTGCCACCTTGTCCAAACCAAAAGTTTCCATCTTGTTTTAATGGGTCATTCAGATGACAGTGATTTTAAAATTGTATGCAGCATAATGATGCTAGAAGACCTGAAACTGCATTCAATCATAATATGCTGTGTGCAGGGAGGCTGATGACTGCTCACGTTATAAGTAATTGGAAGCCCTTGAAGTTAACAACAAATACAGCAATGATTATACCATTTGGTGAATGGAGTGACATACCAGGGATTTTTTTTCATTATATTTTAGCACTTGCTAGTAATCTAACTGAAAACAATGCCAGGAGGAAAAATATCTCAATTTACTGAAATATGTGAAACTTTAAAATGTAGGTTCCTTATCCTCTTTTTAAGTTTATAAAATATCTGTCAAAATTATGCAAACAAAAAAATCCCCCAAAATTTGAAATTGTGGACTAATACATGATATATATATATATATATATATATATATTTATGATCAAATATTTTTAATAATGCACATATCTAGTTTGAATAGTTTAGGGAGTTCAAAATGCACTGAAATACTCCCAAAGAAGTTTTATATCTGCTTTAGTGAAGCTTAAGGCTATCTAAGGCTAGCTATTTAAATGAGTAAATCACATTTGATTTGAATATGAAAAGACATCACAATAATTCTTTTCAATAAATTTTCATTTTTATTAGTATATATGTGTGATATATTAACTATATTTAACTTGGGATATATATACATATATATATATGTATATATATAAAACACATCTTGATCATATTACTCTCTTCCCCAAGAATAAAAATTTTAAATCAAAAGTGAATACTGTAATAATATACAACAAATAATTCATCAACTTTTAATATTTTACTTTTCAATTTCATCACAATTAAAAATAAAAGATTAACATTTTTAACTCTTAACATACCTAAAATACAACATAAATTTTGCTAGACCATTTCTACTTTCATTATATAAAATATTTTATTCTAAACTTGTATTATGACTTACACAGTTTCATGTATTTGCTATAATATTTTTATTTACTGTTAAAGAGCCTGTCAATTTAGTCGGACTTTTTCTTAGCTATTCCTTTCCATGTGTCTCTAACTGTGCTTTTCTATTTCAACACACAGCTCCAAATAAAAGTTTTTCTTAATCATCTAATTTTTTGCCCTAATGTTTAATTCAAAGCATAGCATGTAGATATTCCCAATAGGTTATTATTAAATGTATTGGTTGTTAAGAAAAAAAAGTAACAATAAAATGAAGAGAAGTAGCATGATTTTCCCCAAGATTTATAGTTTGAATTCTGTGAGGGGTATTAATGACTCTATGTAAATGACTTCCTATTGCACTGAAGTGCTTAATAAGGTCTTTAAAACAGTACTTCATGGCATCCTGCTCTTCAAAGCTGCATCTGTGGCTCTTTTTGTTTCTAATAAGTAATAAATAATAACATGATTTTTATTTGCATAAAGATTTAGAGTAGGAGAGTTGACTAAGTTATTTTATATATATATATATATATATATTCCTGTATAACTGGGCTTTTATGATTTCATTATGTCTATAATCTATACTGTTGTTTTGTCAATTACCTTCTTTCTTAACTTATGAAACATTTTAAAAAAGGAAACCATATACTGACATTATATGGTGTAGTAAAATGAACCAATCACTTATATTTTCACTTCTCTATTTTATTTTATCTTTTTTTCTTTTGGTACCGGGGATTGAACTCAGGACCTTGTGCTTGCGAGGCAGGCGGTGGAACCACTGAGCTAAATCCCCAGCCCTTCACTTCTCTATTAAAAGCACAGTTTTCATGATAGCTTGAAAAACTAGGCATATTTCAAAAGGAAACAAAATACTACTTGAGAAAATAAAGTAAACAAGAAATACTACTATATTCAACACCATACTATCTATCATGCTATAGAAATTTTTTTTTTGTTTTGTACTGGAGATTGAACTCAGGATTTCGTGCTTTCCAGGCAGGTGCTGTGCCACTGAGCTACATCCTGGCCCCGCAGATAATTTTTTAAAGATGTTTCAGAGCATGCTTTGTTTATAACCATAAATAGCATCATATAGTAAGGAATATTACACAATGTTCAGCCAAAATATACTTTGTCAACAAGAGGTTTTATAAATACTGTTGTTCTATATGACTATAGATTTTATGTAAAATTTAAAATACTTTTAACATTATATCTATGTATCAATTTAAAAATAAACTTTCATATAAAACACATTCAATTTAGTCAACTTGTTTTTTATTTCTTTTATAGTTAAAAGAATACAGATGAGAAGTTCAAAAAAATTATACAACAAGCACACATGTACACATCTTCAAGATTTAATCATTTCTGATTTTAGTGTCCCTAATCTAACTATAGTAGAAAATTATATATATATATATAAAACATGTGAGATGACATCGACTTATCTCCAGGCTTATTCTGCATTCATGTTCATAAGTGGCTACCATATACGAATTTTATGATTATCAGCTCAATTCAAATGGCTTATTTTCATGCACAATTCAAAATTCATTGTTGGGGTACGGTACACAATCTTGACAAATTTATAAAACTTGTACCATTCCGCACCACAGTAGTATTTCTGAGAGGCCATTCAGCCTATTATTACAGTTCATAGTTTTTTTTGCATCCAAGAATAGGCATTTGATTAGTTTTGCCCTGTGTAATATGAGTAGAAATAATTTGTGGCCCTTTGGGGTTTGGGATTTTGCAAAACTAATATGTCTTTATTTATTTTAGCTTGTCAGGTCTTGCTATGTGATCCATGCTAGTCTTGAACCCCTAGGCCCAGGCTATCCTCCCACCTTAGCCTCCTGAGTAGCTGGGACTACAGCCTTGTGCCACTATCTTGAGCTGAAGTGTCTTTCCTACTCTCTATTTCTCACCCAGTGGCAGAATATAGAAGATTCAGAAATCAAAGTGATAGAGGAACAAAAAGATATGAGAAATTTAAGTATCACTATCACCACATGTGGGAAACCAATATGCTGCCACGGGTTTCCATGGACTATGAAATAAACCAATAATAAACATTTAGCAGGGTAAGACTAAAATTTTGGGTTTGGTTTGCTACATTAGTTACCATTAAAATAACTAATATTCTATCACATTTTCCCATCATTCTACAACTTCCTTTATTCACTCACACTATATTAACAGAGAGTTTTTCAGAGATGGTACTATGGGTATTAACACTTTGGGCTGGATAATTCTTTGTTGAGAGAGGGAGGGAACTGTCCTTTGCATTATAGGATGTCTAATAGCATTTCTGGCCTCTATGCACTGGTGGCTAGTGCAGCTATCTCCCACTAGTAATTATAATAAAAATAAAAGTCTCTAGGCATTGCTGAATATTCTCTAGGTGGCCAAAAATGGTGTCTGAGAACCACTGATTTAATGCATTCTTTTTAGATGTTCTATGGTATTCTATCACATGCATGAAACATATTGATATTTTCACAATTGAAACATTGCAGGAACTAACACCACTGCAACTATTGTTGAAGGTTTTTTTTTGAAGTTTTAACACTCATGGTAACAACGTAAGAAAAAGCAATGGCACTCTGAGAAGAGAGATTGAAGATGATATCAGAAAATGGACAGACATCCCCTGCTCCTGGGTAGGAAGGATTAATATAGTGAAAATGGCCA
>NW_004624762.1:22644095-22669636 GCF_000247695.1 Heterocephalus glaber | reverse complement strand
GTAAATAGGGAAGGGTGTAGGGCTTGAAGGGAGGGCTAAGAATGGGGAAAAAATAAGAACCAAGATGCATTATGTAAAGGTACAATTCTCAATGAGAAATGTAATTGTGTTGTATACCTACAATGTACCAATAAAAGAATTTAATTAAAAAAAAGAAAAAGTAGCTCCTTTTCTATAATATAAATAAAAAGTAGAGAATTAAATTATATGATCTGAATATAAGGAGTAGATAAAACATCAGAATAGAATTTAGAACACTAAGCCAGTGCAATAAGAACCTAAAGTTTTCGCTTAGGACACAATGATTTCTTAGTTTCTAATTGATTAAACTGATGGTCAGAATTAAGATTATTATTTAAATGACACTATCAATCATTAGCTAATACTTTATGATTCTTAAATTTCGCTTTTTCTAGAAAAAATATTCTGCCATTTAAGTCATCTACAAATCCTATAAATGCTCCCTGAAAATTAGACTTTATGTGAGGCTACAATTTTATCCTGACTACCACCACCTTTGTTCAAGCCACTTATAAAGCAAGAGCACCTCCTATAGGGAACTGGGAATTCCACCTAAGTTCAGGTTAAGAACCAGAAAAAAACAAACTTATTAATACTGAATTACATAGAAGCACATGTATTGTTAGTTTGTGCTTTCCTAAAATGGTGATGTAAGATCAAGTTCAACAGGGCAGGGTCATAACTAGGACTATACATCCTGTAACTGAACCAATCTTACCTTGGGCCTTTAGTATCCTGGGTAAACATGCCATCTGGGGGGAATCTAATAAAACAAGGGAACCCATCCTGCTGAACAGGTTATGTGTTCCTGTCTAAGTGGTCATTCAGCTTTTGAAAGTAAATGACTAATTAAACTGGAAATTTTGACCTGACTGCACAGATAAGCACAATTTCTTTGCCAATCTGTACTTGATGAAGCCCTTGCACTCTTTGTGCCCTTCAAGCAGAATCAGAGTTATCTTGTTAAAAGGGTACATCCTTGGCATGTACAAGGCTCTGGATTTGATTCTTGATACTGGACAAAAAAAAAAAAGAAAAAAGATACATCTCACCCTTACATCCCCTCAAATCGTTCAGTAGCTTCCTATTAACCTTCAAGTACAGTTAAAACTCTAGAATCAAATGTGCCATGGCATACTTTCTCAACTCATTTCATGACACTTGGCTCAGCTACTAAGTTGCACAGATACTGGCCTCATTCAGTGCCACAAACTTACCGATTCTTTCAAGCTTGATGGTGTTTGCATATGTTATTTCTGTGTACAGATTGGCCCCTCCTAACAGCTTTCATACTTCTCAACTTCTCAGCACAAATGGCACCTTTCCCAGAACCTCATCAGATCACCAGGATTATAACTACGCCAGTAGTCTCTAGGGTGTTTTGTTTGTTTATTTTTGTGACATATGCCAACTCTCTTGTCTAGCGCCTCAAGCCCAAAGGGACTGTTACTCCATATACTAGCAATTGTGACCTAAGCCACAAATAAATTGCACCCAAAGACACAAGAAAAGATAGGACTGGAAGGTTACCATGCTTGCAGACCTAAGGTCAATCAAGGAAGTCTTTAGGCTGTTTCTCTCAATTTTGACCAACAGAGTTATTATTTTTATCTTGCAACAACAAAACATACTTATTGTTCTTTATTAAGAAGTCTTCATTTTTAAATTTGCTGTAGGAAAAATAACTTTGTATTGAGTCTAAATAAAATTTTCTGAGACTTAGACTCCCTTTTCTTTGAAAACTATTGCTTTTGTAAGATGATTTTTAAAAAGTACTGTTCAACTATCCTTTTAGAGAAGAGCTATAAGTAATGTTACAATAAATTTGTGGGAAACATATGAGATTTGAACACTTCTTTTATTTCATAATAAGGTATTTTTTGAGCTATACACTTTTTGTTTAGTTTTACACGGAAAGGTATTACACATATATAATATATATTATATATATATATACATGTTCTATAATATATTTAATACATTTTTTCAAAAACTATTTTAATTTGGTTGACAATAAATAAATTCTTTGTGCTGTTCTGTCAAGGAAAATCATACTTTTAAATCTAAGACTAAATTAAAATGAATTCACAGCACATTTTTATATCTGTCAATAAAGATTCATTGGAGAATAGTCATTCAAGGTCTGTATCACTAAATATAGCATTCCAGATAGCTTTCTATTTCACACCTAAAAGACTTTCTATGGATTCTCTATGACATTTATTAACAAAACAATGGTTCATATTAGGCAATAGCTTCCTGGTGGGATGGAGTTTGTGGGGCAATCATTTCCAGAATGATTTCTTGAAAAAAACCAAAACATTTGACTGTTAAAGAGTTGATGCCACTTTTGTATACAATAGGCAATAATTTAAATGTTTTCTACTGCCTACTGAATGATTGCACAGCAAACAAAGGAGGATACAGATTTTAAAAAGCGAAACCTAATTCCAGCTGAAACTTACTCATCCCCTTGTGTATCTTACTTTAGGAAATGGAACTACCATTTACTAAACCTCTCCTCTCAGAACCTTTCAGTCATTTATGTTTTCTGTCTCCCTCACCTTCATTTAATCAAGCTTTATAACATGTAGATTTTACATTCAAAAGGGTTTTTTTAATGTCTACAGTCAATATTCTAGTTCAAATCAAAATACGTTCATGACTTGATACAACATACTGTCACCTCCTGGCTGTTCTCTTTTCATTCTCAGTGTGTTGGTCCTTCGATCTTGAAAAAGTATCCTCCCAATAAAATCTTTTTTTCTATAAAAGTCATAATGGCTTTTGAAAATAAAGATGCTCATGTGACTCAATTTGATTAAAAACTCTGCAATGTTTCCATTTCTCTTGGAATAAAAATGAAAAAGTTAATATAATACATAGGATGCGGCATGAGCTAGTCCCTGTTTGCCACCTTTCTCAACCAAAGACTCACATCAATCCATTTATTTTCCACATTCTAACTATGCTTGCCTTTTGTTCCTCAAATGTACTTCCTTTTTTATGTCTCAGGCTTTTGGGTGTTTTATAAGTCAGAAAACATTTTACCACCCCCAACTACAAAGTAATATAAACTGGACAGATACATCCAATGCCTTTACTTCATGATCAATTTTTATCGTCAAGTGAATTCATGACCATCACAAACTTTAGTATGGTGAAAGTTTTTGTTTGCTTGGTGTATATGATCACAAAATAAAGTAAAGATGGCAAAAAGCTGAATTTTTTTCTTTTGGCTCAAAAATCCATATAAGACTCACACACTCATAAAAACATGCATCTCTACACACGAAAGGTTATCTCCTTTGAACACAAAAATTTTTTCAAACAATGGTAGATTCTTAATACCTGTATTTCCCCATCAATAAAAAATCATACCAATTTTCTCGGCAAGTTCACTCATTGTTTTGTCCTGAATTACATTTATTTGGATTAAAATAATAATTATGATACTGGAAATACTTAGATATAAATAGACAAAGGAAAAACTCATGTTTTTGTCGTCTGGAGACAGACATTCAATTATTTGAACACCATTTATAAGAATCTATGTCTATATTTGTGTGCCCCTTTGTTCATCCTCCCTATAGTCTTCAGTTATCTCTCTTTCCTAAAAATCATACTACATATATCAAATTTTGCAAGTCCCTTTTAATATTCTTCTGTAGGTCATGCGATACACCATGAACATTCTTTTACTTTTATACATAAAAATACTTCAAGACTTTGACCTCAATAATTTCATGGCTGCAAAATTTTCATTTCTGTCAATGTACAACAGTTTTATTAACCACAATTTTATTAGCTGATGTTTAGGATGGAATTCATTTACATACCTATATAAATTTATATAAATTTATGATATATTAAATTAAAAATTAAAACATATTGCATACATAATCTCCAGTAAATTTCTAAGAGTTTATATAATCTGTCAATAGTACATACAAATTCTATTATAGAAAATCTTAGAAAGAATGAGCATTGTTAGTTTATTTTCATGCCCTTCAACAAATCTCTCTAACAGGATTATACATTTTGCACTCCCCCTTTGCACCTACAACATTTTTGTAATCATGAATATAGGACTTATGAAGTATTTTCTTATAGGGCTCAAAGTTAATTACATTACATTCATTACCAACAGAAAATGCAGATTTCTCTAAACACCTTCTTGGTGTCAGAACCCCAAACTGTTTTAAAATATTAATGGAGAAAAAATCTGTATTTAAATATAAATGTATTATCAATATTGTATTTCATAAAATAATTATAAATTCATTAAAAGATCACAAGTTAACACTTTAACCTGTATGTTATTTACAAACATATACATATACAGAGAATTCCTAAAGCAATGCCATGGTTCTCATCCAAAAACTGATTTTGAGAACTTTTGGTTTGAGGTTTTTTAAAGCAAATTATGAAGTAGAGTAGTGAATCTCCTGGGCCAGTTCTTCATATGCTATAGAATACATAAATCCACAATTATAGTAGGATACAGTTTTAGATTTTTGATCCTGAAAATAGTGAACCACACTGCCTAGGATTCAAAGAATGAAAAGAATAGAAAAAGAATGTTGGAAAAGATGTGAAATGTACTAGGGGAGTGTAGACTGGTGCAACCACTGTGGAAATCAGTATGGAGATACCTCAAAGAACTAGCATTAGAAGTCTCATTTGATGCAGTTATTCCCCTGCTGGGTATCTTCCCCAAAGAATTAAAAGAATTATACCACAGTGATGTATGTGCATCCATGTTCATAGCAGCACAATTTGGAACAGCTAAAACTTGGAAGCAGCCCAATTGCCCATTAACTGGACACTGGATCAAGAAAAATGTGGTTTTTTATAAAATGGAGTATTACTCAGCCATCAAGCACGAGAAATTAGAGACACTTATAGCTAAATGAATGTACATTGAAGTGATACTCTTAAGTGAAATCAATAGGACACACATGTGTAAATACCGAATAGTTTCTCTAGTGTGAGAAACTGAAAGTGTAAATCAGGACTAAAAGGTATAATAGATAATGTGAACTAGGAAGAAAAGGGGCAAAGGGGAAGGGGAAGTGGGAAGGGTAGGGGAAAGGAAAGAAGGGAATGGGATTAATATGAGAAAAAGAAAAAATGGAAACAAAGTCTTTGTAAATAGGGAGGGGTGAAGGGTTTGAAGGGAGAGCAGGGGAATGGGAAAAGTAAGAACCAAGAGAGATTATGTAAAGGTGCAAATTTGTAATGATGAATGTCACTATATTGCATACCTAAAATGTACCAATAAAATTAATTTTTGAAAAAGAAAAGGTGTTGAGACTAAATTCTAAAGTATATATTGTTTTGCTTTTGCTTTTATCCGTTATATACTAAAACCTGTTTGCTCCTACCATATTTTCTAAACTCATCTTCCACATTGCTCTCTGTAACTAAGGGAGTCAAATTTTCTATTTTGCAGTGTTGTCAATTTTATTCATCCTTTTTTGCTTGCTACTTCCCTATCTGCAATTGTTTTATCCAAATCATCACATGTGTAGTTCCGCCTAGCCTCTTACTTATCAGCTCAAATATCCATGCATCATAATGACCTTCTCTTGTAATTGAGAAGAACCTCACAGGTTCAGATTCATCCTCTAGGGGTTATATGATAGTAATTCATGATCATATTCTCATATCCCTTATCTATTTTCTCCCAGGAGATATTAAGCACTGTAGAAACAGGAAATGGTACCTTTATCACCCCAGACTGGCCAGTGTCTAACATAGTTTTGGGGCCCCATCAGATTGTCAATGATTCTTTCTTATAATCACTGAATATAGACTTTGACTATAAATCATACAGAATCCAAAATCACAAATGTCAAGAATGAGGAAAGTTTACTTGATTTTCAAATAAGAAGACAGTGAAGACTGTGTGGTGGCTGCATAATCATGTTATTAGTCTTCTTCAACACAAATCTTATATTTTGTAGTTCAGAGGGCTACTCCAGCTCCAGCCAGCACACACTCTATTCAAAAATAATAAGGAACTTGAAATTAAAATGATGTGGTAGGCCTATCTTCTACAGCAGCTTGAGAGAGATAAATATTATTTTTAAGGACTTTTGGGGTCTATTCTATTAAATATACCAGTATCAAAATTAAGTTCTATAAACTATGATAAAATAACATATTGAAGCAATTGTAATAATTACTAAAAACTCCCACCTTCCTAATTTTTATTATATATATTGGTTTTGTTATTTACATCTCAAAAAGTACTTCATATTAAAGCAAGGTTATTTTAAGTTAAACTAACTCATTATGGTAGTGTCTCCCACTTGAAATGTAACTGCCCAAGGGAGTAAACTTTAAAAAGCAGCTTCTTGAAATCAAGAGATACAGCAGAAACATAGCATAAATACTGTAAGCTTTTTTATTTAAAAAAAGTAAAATTTTGTGTTAACCTCTTCAAAACTATTCACATGTTTGAGTTTATGACCTCTTAGTTACACTACAGAATACAGACCAAGAATACAGACAAAAAGGGTTTTAAATATGAATTCCAGTTTTGTACTCATAGAATATAGAAGAGGAGAAGTATTAAAATGTAGCAGGTTCTCTCATTTTTTCAATTATAATTACACTTTAGAAAATAGATCCTTTTTAGTTTTTGAGTCTTTGGTATTGAGCCTATTACTTGGCTTATAATTTGCCTTAGAAAATATGATAGCTACATCATAGAGTTAAACCTAGTGATGCTTTCCAAATGTATAATAAACAGAGATATCATTTGTTGGTATTATATAACACATACAAACACACATATATATACATACATACATACATATCTCATACATCTAAGAAAGACAAAGAAATACTTTTGTTTACTAGTTAAACACTTGGGTTAAAAGATTTAGTGGATCCTCAAGAAACAATCAAATCTACACTTGTTATATAAGCTTAAATTCATTTTGGGTTATTTGATATTTAAATATTCATTTTACTAACTTTTTAAAGAATCAGTAGGTGTTTTGAGTAATTTATGCAGCATTTTTATCTTCGCATATGAGTGGTATACACTAAGAATACCTACTAAAGTAGTTTGATAAAGAATTCATTAAGTGTTATTTATAGATAAATCAAATTCTCTCTACATTATATGGCAAATTGCAGAAAATATAGGTATTTCTTAGTGAATATCATTAATCTTTCCTCAAAAACTATCTTAAATAACATAATATAAAATTAATTAGAGAGTAGGCTCTAATAGTAGATGAATTTTGTTCAGGTGAGTTGGAAAATCCCTGTTCCACACTTTTCAATGAAGTTTAAATCTCTGCAGCATAAAAAGTACTTTTAGATAAGAGTGAGTTTTGGCTAGTATGTGGAGAAACGGTAACCCTTGTATGTTGTTTGTGTTGATGTAAATTAATACAGTAATTATGGAAAACAGTATGGTGGCTCCTCAAGGAAATACAAATTTAAAAACTACCGTATATGATCCAGAAAACTACTACCAGGTATTTCTTGAAAGGGCATGAAATTAACAACTTGAACATCAACACTTTCATGTTCATTGCTAGCCAACATATAAAAACAATGTAAGTGTGTGTCCATGGATAGATGGATAAAGAAATATATATATATATATGTATTCATACACATACTTACATACATATGCATATAGATATATATACACACAAATATGCATGCTATGGAATATATTTCAGCTCTAAAAACAAGGAAATCTTGTCATTTTAGACAATGTAAGACTAGAGTACTATATTCTAAGTGAAATAAGCCAGACACAGAAATACACATGTTAACTGATATCACTTATGTGTAGATTCCAAAAATGTTGAACTCAGAATTAGAGAGGACAATAGTGAAATTGGTTGCCAGGGGCAAGGGGTTGTGGGAAATGAAGATGTTGGTCAAGTGGTACAAACTTACAGAAATCATTAATGTACAGCATGGGAACTGTTACTAGTAATAATGTATTATATGCCTCAAGTTTGCTCAAAAAGTAGATATTAAGAATTTTCTTTAGAAATGGTATGTCAATTGATGAATATATTAATTAGCTTGATTGTAGTTATCATTGCACACAGGTATACTAATACTAAAACACCATGTTTGATGTCTTAAATATACATAATTTTTAATTGTCAATCAGAGCTAAATGAAAACATTAGAAAGTATATTTAAATAATTGTAATAGAATTCCACAACTCCACAGTTACAAAATGACCAACTGATATTTAGCCACAAACATCTAGTGATCAAATGATTGTCACTATTCACTATCATTAAGTTACCTTTTTAATATTAAAAAAATTCTTTGCATGTTTATGTACTCATTTCATCCTCACATATATAGAATGAATGATAATAAATTACCTATGTTAGCCTAACATACCTCAATTCTGACTCAAAATGCACTTGAGTATTTTCACTGATTGAAAAATACATACCAACTTAGTGGTAGAGATCTTCAATCTTGGCAAGAATTAGAAAAATTGGAAAAAAATCTGTAATTTGTTTCTTTGGAGAATAAATGTAGCATCACACTAAATGTGAGCCATAGACTCATTACTAGATCCTTCAAAATATTTCTTAAAAAATTACTCTATCTCAGCTGCAAATCTATCACTGATGATGAGTGTATCAAATACTTTGTGCTAATGAATTCAACTATCTTTATGTCTTATTTCTTATTTTTGCTCTGTCTCCATTACAATACAGCAGGGAATAATCACATACTATAATTACTCAAGAGGATGGAAAGCATTTTACAGCTCTTAGTACATCTTTCCAGAAGTGATTAGGTAACTTCTGCTCACATTTCATTGATGAAGCATGTCGCAGAGCCAGAGCTAAGTTCAATAGGTGGGGAAGTGATCCAATGTACCAGCAAAAGGAAAGGTAGAATACCTTCAAAGAGCTATATGACCATCATCTTGACCTCCTTTACTAGATAGATACAAGCTAACCAAATATATTTTAAATTCAGAACAAAAAGTATGTAAGATAAATCAAATTTCTCAATTAATGAAAAATTAAAACTACAAGATATTTTATGTGTTTTCAATGATACACTAATTAAATTTCTATAAGCAAACTGATAAATTTTGATTCTATTTTTCCCTAGTAGTAAATGGTTACTAAGTCATTCTGAAAACATGGATTAAAGAAAAGGCATATAATGGATTCAAAGCACAGGGGTATAGATAAAAATTGTGGCTTTTTCTTTTGGAACCTATATAACATTAGGGAAGGCTTTTTATTTGACCTACTATAAATTTTCTTAGAAGGATGGAATAGTGTTTACTTTAAATGAGTTATTGCAGTGCTTAAATGAGCTAGTGTTTATGCTAAAGCTAATGAGTGTGACCTATAATAGGTACTCTAAAAAAGTTATCTCCTAACATTTCTTCCTTTGCTTCTTCTTGGGAAAAAAAAAAACCCTTTAATACAGAGCTATAGCTTTTAAAAAGAACCCTGGGCAGAGTGGAGTGGTGCATGCATATAATTCCAGAACTCAAGGATTTTGCGGAAGGAGGATCACAAATTAGAGCCCAGCATGATGAATGTAGAAACTCAACAAGAACCTGTGTCAAAATTTTAAATAAATAAATAAAAAGGATGAAGATATAGATTGGTGCAAAGGCCCTATGTTCGATTCTTACTGCTGCTGCTGCAGGCACGCACACGCACTCGCTCACGCACACGCAAGATCAGGAACTTGTTTCTTTGGGCTGAATATAAGGATGGCTTATTGCAGTTGGTATAGTTATCTGGGTCTGTCTTAAAATGAAAATACAAAAGAAGCAACATTGTAGGAGTAGGTGGGTAAAGAATAGGGAAAGATGGCTGGGGATTTAGTTCAGTGGTGCCACCACCTGTCTCGCAATCACAAGGTCCTGAGTTTGATCCCTGGTACAGAAAAAAGAAAAAAAGAAAAAAGAAGAAGAAAGAAGGAGAAGAAGAAGAGGAAGAAGAGGGAAAGATGAGGACATTTGGGTAGGCAATTGTAACATTTTCATATGCATTTTGATAATTACTGGATTTTTTTGGTATCAGGAATCGAACTCAGGACCTTGTGCTTGCGAGACAGGCGTGGCACCACTGAGCTAAATCTCCAGCCCCTGATACTTACTGGATTTTTATGCTGTCATTTTTCATATACTGTTGATACATACTTAGATGCTATATTTACACTTATATTTTAATACATTTTAAAAATATCAAATATTTCTTCTTCGATTTTGGATTGTTCAATTTTCTCATTAACTTGGATGGTTCTGAAGATTGTACAATTGCAATAGTTGCACTTAAATAGCATGTGTAGTTCTGTAGTAAGAGAGTTCTTTTTTATGCTGAATTTTGATATGTACCCACTGCAGACAGCTAAGAAGGGATAGTGAATGCCAATCAAATTTGGAAGAATAGCTTAGTTTTGGTCATGTTTTAACAAGAAATTTGTTTGAAAGTTGAGGTATCTCTTTTATATATTACCTATATATTCTTAGTAGAAACAGCCATTTCATAATACTTGTAGAGTACAGATGAGTAGAAGTCTTACCATTTGTTACTTGTGGTACAGAAACTAGATTTGAAACTGTGTAATATTTTCTTTTGATTGCAAAGTTCATGGAAACTTGCATACATTACCTAAGATCAAGCACAACATGCCATCTGGAACCCTTGTGCTAGTAAAGCATGATAGGAAAAAAGCTAACATTATTTGTTTTTATTTTAAATTTTTAATAGCACTTGTTTACAGCACCCAATGATTGTATTCATTGTAGGGAGTTGGTACATGTGAATAACACATCTTAATTCTTTTTTTTTTTTTTTTTGGTACGAGGGATCGAACTCAGAACCTTAGGCTTGTAAGGCAGGTGGTGGAACCACTGAGCTAAATCCCTGGCCCAACACATCTTAATTCTTAATTCCAGTAAAGGTATGAAATAGTCAAGCATATATATCACTATGATCCAGTAAAAAGTTCTTGTTCATCCTCTACTAGGGTCTTGCTGTTTTTCTGATATGGGAAATTAGAAATTAGGCTACTTGTGGGGGAAAACTACTTAAAATTGAGATATCTGAGTAGTCTAATATGAACGATTTTCCCTCCATCAATATTTGTACGTTGAATCCTAATCAAGAAGGTATATTAGAAGGTAGGGCCTTTGGGGGTAGATTTGTTAGGTCATGAGGACTCTGCTCTCATAAAAGAGATTTTAGACCTTAAAAAGAAGCCAAAGGGAGCTTGCTTGCTAACTCCACCAAGTGAGAGCTCAGCATGAAAACACCAAATATGAAGTGGGCATTTAGGAAACTCTAATTTAGCCAGCGTCTTGATCTTGGACTTTCATCCACTAAAACTGTGAGAAATTAATTTCCATTGCTTATGAGCCAACTGATTTATGATATTTTTGTGATGCTAGCTCAAAAGAACAAAGACACTGGTTTGGGAAGATTTTGACAGTAATTACTCTTTTATTTCCTACCTATCAGTGCAAAGTTCTATGACCTATTGAGGGCACTTGAACATAGCAGTCAAGTATCAGAGTATACAAAATCAAAAGATTTCTAAGATGTTGAACCAGTCACACTGTTATTGCAGTTCCACTGACATTGTCTTTCTCACAGAGACTAAATAAACTATTGCAATAATGCAGTATCTATAAATTCCTTCTCCTTAGGGACTCTACATTAAACTAAAGGTAGAATCTTCTACAAGTAGAAAAGCAGGACCTTAATATTGCTCAATTATAGACACATAGTTCAGAGAGAAGCGTGAATTTCCTTACAAGTAACATCACTTGTGGAAAATAGGCAGCAATTCACTTTCAAGGTAAGACCTTTGAAAATGTACTTCCTAATTTTTTCATCTTAATTTTGCAAGTAACTCTTCATGGTAGTATTTAGGGACCATATGCACACTCCTAATAGAATTGGGTGTTCTTCTACGTTGACCTTGGTAATTATATTTCTTCTAAGGAAGATTTCCCCAGGGTAATACCATGCTCTTGTGAAAGATATGTTTTTGAATTAGGATATCTCATTTCATTTGGATTTTACAAAATTATGCCATAAGGTTTATCTTTTTCCCTTTATTACAAAATATAATGGTATCTTAGTTCATTTGTGCTATTAAAACAAAATGCCTGAGATAGGAAATGTATGAGCCAGAGAAATTTATATCTCAAAGTTTTGGAACATGGAAACTTCAAGATCAAACCATGGGCCATTTTGGTGTCTGCTGAGGACCTTATCTATGCCTCCATGACCTGAGTGCTCTATCCTCCAAAGGAAAAGACTCTATCCGGGAATGGTGGAAAGGATGAAGAGATAAAAAGGCCTACTTAGTTCCCTTCAGTCCTTTTATGAAACTGCTACTCTAATTCATGAAGGGAGAACTGATAATCACTCCCTAAAGGCCATATATTTTAATGCTATCATATCAGCAATCAAATTTCAACACATGAATTTGAGGAGACACAGTCAATATATAGCAATCTGCAAGGTAACAGAATATTACACCAAATTTATTATATAAGAGATTCCATTTAACTATTTTAGAATTCTTCTTTTGATATTTTATATATACAGATTTTAAAACATAAATTATACTAGATATACTGCATATATAGTCAATTAATAGATGATCAATTTTATTCATCTTACTACTCTTGAAAATATAATTTTAGTAAATGTGTAATGTTACAGTGCAATCATATATCAAGATTTGCTTAACTGGTCTCTTATTTGCCAACTGCTTTACTTGTTGCTTGATTCTATTTTTGTCCTAGTAAAATAATATGTCAAAGAACAACTTTGTCTATACTAGTTAATCATGCTCTGGGGAAGAGTCTCAGAAGACAAATTGTGGGGTTAAAGGATCAAGTATGCTGTTTATGCCCACTGCCAGGTTGTTTTCAAAAGCTATTAGACAGATTTATAATCTCACCAATAAGAAAGGTCATGTTCACTCCACTGACTCTTCAGCTCTATTGATCAATTCCCATTTGATAAGCAAAATAAAAATACTTAGTTCTAATTTTGTGAATATATGTTCATATTTATTTGGTATTTATAATTCCTTTTATTCTCTTAAGTTTTCTATAATATTAGTAGAATTGTACATTTTTAGACACTTCAAATCTTAAAGCAGTTTTTGCATCACAGGAATATTGAATTTAAGAGAGATTTCTTATATATATGCCCCACATATAAACATGCAAACTCCTCCATCATCAACTTTTCACACTAGAGTGCTTCATTTATTACAAATGATGAAGCTACATTGACACATAGTTACTACATCCATAGTTACTAAGAGTTCACCTTGGTGTTGTACATTTTACATATATATATATTTGTGTGTGTAATATATCTAACTTTGTAATATCATTTCAAATATTTTATGTTCAGAAATTTCTTTTTAACCCCCCCATTCATCACTTCTTTCCTAAGCCGTGCCAAATGCAATATTTTTACTGTCTCCATAGTTTCTCTTTTTCAGCATGTCATATATTTCATAGATTTAATTATACAGTATGTAGTCTTTTCAGATTGGTATCATTCATTTTTACTGGGCATTTCAGGTTCTTCCAGGTTGTTTTACGATTTGATAGCTCATTTTTTTTTCTTTTTTGTGGATTTCTTAGAGTACTGAGTATTTCATGTAGGGTCTTCGTCCTAAGCTTTATGCTCAATGCTTTCTTTATGTTGCAACAAGGTGTCCCTAAGTCCCTGAGTTGCCCAGTGTAGGCTCAAACTTGCCATTCTCCTCCCTCAGTTTCCGGGAGAAGTAAGAATGTAGGCTTGCAGCACCACATTGGGCTGCTTATTTCTTTTTAGTGAGGAATACTACTCTATTGTTTGGATTTACCAAAGTTCATTTATCCACTCAATACTGAAGGACATCTTTGTTACTTCCACCTTTTGGCAATTATGCATAAAGCTGCTCTAAATACTCGTGAGCAGGTTTCTGCACAGACATAAATTTTCAATTCCTTTGGTATTTTATATTTTATTTAAGTTGTATGGTAAGTAAAATAACCCAAATTATAAACAAAGATCAAAGTAAATTTCAACTAAGAGTCATGTTTTAACATCTTCCAGAATTAAAATTATATACAATATCACCAGATTTAAATCAGACATCTAGCTTGGCACAATGCCCTGGGTAAATTGAATATGGGATAAGAGGTACTAAAATTGAATTATGTGGACATTAAAGTTTGTAATCTCTGGGTATTTATTATTTTAAATTTGTCTTAATGTCTTTTGTTTACTCTTTTCAATGTGATTTTTCTTATGTTAACTATTTTTTCTATTAAGTTAATGAGTACTTCTTTGGAATTATTCATTAAAATATCAACTAATTCTTAAATTTATGAACATATTTTGACAAAACAAATTTCAAAATAATGTAATGTTTTATTTTAGAACTATTTATAATAGCCATTAAAATATAATCAGATTATCTTTCCAAAAACTAGAAAGCCATACCACAATTAGAAGGCAAAACAAAGATCAGAATTTAATTTACACTCTTCTCTGATGGATGACAAATGTATATTTGAATTTTCTCTTTTCATTTAGTGCCATGATATGAGAAAATATCACTCCCATAAGTGGCACTGTGGAACATTAGTTTCTCTACATGGTGCAAAAGATTAATTCATAATTATTTAAGAATACACCTTTTTCAACGTGTCTAGGGGATAAATATTTGTTGGCCGAAATTCTGTAGGCAAAGTAAAAAATGCAGACCTCTGCCCAAATGTAACTCTTGTAAACTTGGAAAATATAAAAGGGAATTTAGTGAGGAAAGAGACAGAGAATAGGTCTTTTTGAACTATAATACAAATGCATTTTCTAACAACCAGGCCCTAGGGATCATAATCAACTACTCTGAGCCATACTCAGTGGACAGGTATTTCTGACTGGCACTTCTTAGCTGTAAGGCATGACATGGATTTGAGATGTGAGAGCTAAAAACAAGAGCCCATAGAGACAAAGGAGGAATATACTTTACCGCAGTTGTACTGGATGTCCTTCAGCTCCTGCTTGAACATTTACTATGATGAGAAACTTTTGCTTTATATTACATGTGTGCAACTCAGACATTTTAATGAATTTTCTTATCAAGGTCTGAGGGCAAACAAATGAAAAAGGTGTGGTTTCTGACCTCACAGCCTTTCCAGTCTATAGTAAGGGGACAGAATATAAATGATTGTATAGACTAGATGGTAATAACAGAGATGAAAGTTTGAAATTTTGCCTAAAATCAGGAGAGAGTATTCAACTGAGCCTACTACTTACAAAAGTTTTATAAAGGCAGTGACATTTGATTAAGAAAAATGTGAAGCTGCATGTGGTGGTGCATGCCTTAATCCCAACACCCTTCGAGGCTAAGGAAGGAGGATCACAAGCTCAAGTCCAGCACACACAACTTAGTGACTCAGGGAAACCTTTTTTCAACCTAAAAAACGAACAAAATAGAAACAAAAACAAAAAAGGGGCTATAGATATACTTCAGTGAGAAGGCCCTGGCTTCAGTCCCCAGTAACAAAAAACAATAGCAAAAATAAGAGAAAGAGAAGGAAGGAAGGAACAAAGGAAGAAAGGAAGGGAGGAAGGGACAATGAAGGTGTGAAGGGAACGAGTCAGGGAAGAAAGGAAGGAAGCAACCAAGCAAGCAAGCAAAGGTTGCTCTTGAAAGAGTGACAGAAGCAGGGCTGTGGCGGATAAAGGGGATGTGGAGAGGGTTCTCAAGTGGCACAGACATTTGAAATCCCTTGGCATGCTCAGGTTGATGGCTGCAACACATGCCATGAGGCTGGATCCAATGAATACAGGTGTAATTTTACAAAATGAGGCTGGAGAAAATGGGACACGTAATAGAAATTGTCAATTAGTTCTAAAATATGGAGACCTAGACTCTGTAATCTTGACTACAGCCAGCATAAAGTACATATTAAAACCAGACTATGCTGCCCCACTGTCTAAATCACCTGCTTAATAATCAATGACTTTGGATAAATTGTGTATGCCCAAATGCTTCAGTTTTCCTGTATAATAGGCATACTAACAACATTTGGCTCGTTGGATTTTTATGGATATTTTTGATATAGTTTTTATAAAGTGCTTGAGAGTATATCTTTTTAATACTACCATTCATCGAGTAGATTCAACGTTTGCAATAAACCAATGAGAGTTCATATGATGTGCTCTGAAATCTAGCCATGGCCAAAAATGGGAAAGACAAGGGGAACACATTATCAGTATAATTTCAGGCAGATTTAGATAAAAAAGTTGTTTTCTTCTGTTAAACCTAAATATGTTCCATATATCATGCAAAGAATTTGATTTCCACTCACTAAATCCACTTATGATATTTACATATAGCACAGATTCAGATGTTCTATGTCTCCTAGATTTTGTCTCTATTTTAACTTTAGAAATATTTTAAAATAAGTTTGACATTTCACTCACGGGTACTCTTTAGAAAGAGAGTGCAATCAGAAATGCCCATTGAAAGTGTCTATAGTTCAAAGACATATTACAGAAAGGCATATTACATACACAGAAAGCAGAGCCTCTTGTGTCAAAACAACGAGCAACATCACAGTTAGAAATTCAAGAAAGATGGGACCAAAATTCTTCTACTGTTAAAAATCAATTTCCTTTAACAGTTTCTTCAACATCACTTATAAATTCAGTGATATTCTATACATATTTCAAAATTTTAAATATATTTGTTAATGTGAGGTACGAACTAAATATTAACTCAAATTGTGTCTAGCACAACACAATGTTTGGGTATTATTTTAAAATATATGGATAAAGAGAATATTTACACAGTCATGTTGCCGATAAGTCAACCAGGGCACAGTTGGCATATACTGTCATTCATTTTAAATGTGACACAAGTTTCAAGCTAGCTATGACATTCAAGTAAACCATCATCTTTAGAAGTCCTTCAATGCCACGCACTGTTCTAGAGGCTAAGACTTTAAAAGACTCAAAAATAAAATTGTTCCATATTTTGCCTTCTTACATGTCCATTTCTTCCTTTTCTAACTCTAATCCCTCTGCCCATTCTTGGCATTTTTCATATAATTGTCACTTTCTAAGGCTATAGACATGTAAATAGATTGGTATCTGGAAATGTTTTGAGATTAGCCTAAAGAAAGATATCCTTGATATAAAATAACATGTGAGACCACACAGTCAGTAAACGTTTTATAGACAAAAAGAGAAATCTAATGACATTCATTTAGCACTTGTGGAAGATTCATTTGGGTCATTTTTCATTTTATAAAGGAGAAATGAATCTAAACATTGTTCATAAGGGAACACTAAAGCTCTAACTCTACATAATAGAGCCAAGTCGGACTTTTTAATATTTATACATTCTTTTAGGGAAATTGCTCTGGTTCCTGTAGATGATTAATAATACCTGCTGCATTTACATAATTCATGGCTTTAAATAATTAACAGGATTATAATTATATTCATAATTCTTTATCAATTGAAGTTAATAACTTTGGTCTGCTGTAATGTGCTATGCTATCGAACAAAGATCTGTAGTTCAAAACAATGATTCTAGTTAATATTAGCAACACATATTGCATATCTCACCCTTTGCTTATTTGCTCCAATTATAATAAATGAAGTATCTGTATTATATCAATTTATACTTAAAGAGAATGAAGACATTCTAAAATTTAGTGTTCTGTTTGTTTTAATCATAAATATAAGTACATAGATATCTACATATAACATATATACATAAATATAAACAAACATGTATGCACACTAGGGCATATAATACATCTCTTTCTCTCTATATATACAGTATATGTAGAAAAAGAGTCATAAAAGAGATAACAAGTCTTTTATGTTAGCAAGGGGTTGATTTGTGTAAAACCTATCAGTACACGGATCACTCAGTGGGCTTTTGTATAAAGACATTTACTTCAGGAACTGAACAACACTTCCAAAGAAATATTATTTTTACTGTACACACATGGTACAATTACATTATTATAGTAAAATCCAAATGATATAGAACTTTATAGAAAGTCTTTAACTTCTATCACTTACTTGTACTTTCGTGAACAATGAAGCACAGAACTATTTAGAACAATGTTTTATTTTATCCATTAGCTATTATGGTCTTATCCAAGGGTAGACTTCAAAAGAAAAATGTACTGTATAATTGGAGGAGAATGTAATGAAAATTAATATGTGTGATTGTAGGAAAAAAAAAGTTAAAATGAAGGCATTTCTACTGAGAATATATACGAGTTAAGACGACGACAACAAAAAGCTTCTACATAACTCAGTCTCTTTTTAAGCAGTTTATATAAGAAAAAACTTGTATTTTTCAATTAAACATCAATACTATTAAGAGATAGTTTCAAAAGAAAAATAATTTACTCTATATAAACTGCACTTAAAAATGCATAGAGCCTATTGTAGCTTCCTAATGGTTTTACAATATTTTTATTGAAATGACTTCAAAGGTACCAATTTTTAATCGCTTATTATAAAAAGCTAAATAGTTTATTCAATGAATCAAACTAAAAATATAACCTGTCATAATTACAACAGTCCAGTATATTGTAGATAATCTGAACCAATTTAATTTTTAATCAAGAGCTTCTGCCTAGAAAATTAGCAACCATTATTATTTTCTGAAAGTACACATAAGGTCTATAACATTGAAACAATTATTAAATATTTTCCTTCTTCCAAAAACAGTTCATTACTTTAAAATTTGTATTACAATACAGAGAATATCACCTAAATTATTTACTTTAATTAAGTCATCTGAGGCTTTTCTTAGCAGATATAGTAAAGAAATTATCCATGTTAGTTTTGCATCCTAAGTGTGTTCTAATTATACAAAAATAGAGTACTCCTTCATTTCCTGGCACATAAAGTCTAATAAAAATAAGGATTATACATTTAGGTTTATGATATTAATTTAATTGATATTTAATTCAAAGATCTCAAGATATTCTCAAATATTTAAAATGTTTATAATTGTAAAAATATCTCACATAGGATTTGGAGACGTTAATGGAAAGAAAACAGGGACTTCTATGTTATATGAAAAGTGGAAAAACGATAAAAGGATCTGAACAGGGGCAGACAGGTGAATGAGTTTTAATCCTGTAGGTCCCAAGGACTCTGTATTCCAGATCAATATATAGCTTTATAATTTTATAAATATACATATTTGATATACACATATTCACACATACATATATGTCTAATAAATATAGATATATACATACTATTAACATACTTATACATGAATATATACACATAGATTCATATTACCTTCAATGTTTAGACACACACACACACACACCCTTCCTGTTCCTACCTCAGATATTCCCAGGAGAGCTGCAGTTCAGGTAGTAAGGTACAATCATGTAAAACCATGTAAAAGACATAAACAGATAAATATGTGTTCCGGGCAACTTGCCAACTACCACATTGTGCAGGGATTTGGAAGTTAGGGATTTTTATCATCATTGTGGCTGGCATACTATAAACACAAAAAAGAAAATAAGAAAAATAAAGAAGCAGAAAATAAGAATGAGATACAAAATAGATAGGCAAAAGAAAGAATTCACAGGAAAAGTGAAGAAAAACTGTACAAAGAAGATCACTTAAGATGAGAAATAAGATCAGAAGATAAGATAATGACAAAGTATTTGTAAGCAAAAATATTTATTCTTCATGCAACCTGTATGACAGTCATTTAAGAAATAAAATTATTTCATTTTAATTTCATGACATTCTTGTTATTGCTGATACATTTTGTATTATAACAATTAGAACATAAAATAATACACAGTGTATAGTTGAGAGTTTTACTAATTTATCTTCACTCACATTTTAGAAACTCAGAAGCAGCTAAATAATGAATTTGGAGAATCTAACGTCAACAAGAGTTTTCAGTATTACTGGAAAATGGAGACTGTACACCTTGAAAATGACTTAAGAGGAAGGGTGACAACAATATGAAACTGATTCTTATTATTCACTGTAGTTCTGTTCCACAAAATCACAATGAACACTGGAGTAGCAAATACTGAATCATCCCTCCCAGAGAAAGTACAGCTTCATATTCCTGTCTTCAGTCCTCTGGTTACAGAATTTTTTCTTTCACAATCAATACATAATCTTGTTTTACGTGTGTTTCTGTTTAAAGCACCTTATTTTATATATTGTTGATCTATTAACACTAATTGCACAGCCAACAGCACTGTAACTCATGCCTGGAAAAAGCTTCTTTAACACACCTTTTCCCCACCTGAAGGCACATTATGACCTTCTTGGATTAGGAACACTACCTAGAAGTTACCACTATGGTTGGCAGCCATTTTAAATGGCAGAATCATTAACAAAAAGTATAAAAGCCAGGTGGCATTAAATAGACAGCAAGAGGACATTTATGAGACCAGAAATAAAAAAAAGAGTATTGCTTAGTTTGACTTCAGCTGAAATGTGTGTGTCCAGTAATTCAAATTCTTCCCCACTCTGTACATGTCCATGAATAGCTTTGAAAGTGCTAACAGTATTGATTGGAGGCTACAAATTTTGGCAAGTTAGAGAATTCATGAACATAGAATCTATGAACAGTGAGAACTGTCTATATAAACTTAGAGTCACTGTACTGACTGGATCTTTTTTATAAAATAGTGCAGTTTTTAGCTGCAAATAGTTAATATCTTCCATCCTTTCTGGTTGTGTTATTTGTACAGAATAAGTAAAGAATAAGTGACTAGTAGTTAAGTAGCATATATAGCATAGATACACCGGACAAAGGATGATTCACATCCTTAGCAGGACAAAACATGATGGAACAAAATATCATCACACTACTTGGGTCAGTGTGCAATAAAAAACATGAATTTTTTAAAACTTGAATTTTCTATTTAGTATTTTTTGAATGCAGGTGATTATGGGTAACTAGTACGGTGATAATTAAAACCATGCATAAAGAGGGGGTGTTATATTCATCTCCAAACATACACATATAATACACCAGTCGTAGACTTACAATGGTTTGATTTAATGAATTTTCAACTTCACAATGGTAGAAATGTGATACAATGGAGTAGAAATTGTACTTAAAATTTTGAATATCGATATTCTCTAAGCTAGGAATGTGTGATGTGTTATTCTTCTCCAGCAAGCTGCAATTCTGGTCAGCCACATAGGGTAACTGATATTTTACCAATGTACTGTGTTTGTAAGCTATGATGTTTCATAGACATTCAAATGCATTTTTATTTGTAATTTCAACTGATGATGGGTTTATCAGGAGATAAATTCACCAAAAATTGATGAATATGTCTATTTATACTATACTTATGTATTTCTTTTTTTTTCTTTTGTTATTGATCAAGTTTATTGATACATTTTATGTATATAGTATGATGACATTCGTCATTGGGAACTTGTACCTTTACATGATGCATCTTGGTTCTTATTTTCTTCCCATTCTCCTTCCCTCCCTTCAACTCCTCCACTCCTCCCTATTTGTAATGGCTCTGTTCCCATTTTTTCCTTTCTTTTTTCATGTTTATGCCTTTCCCTTCTTTTCTTTCCCCTGCACCTCTCACTTCCTCTTTGGACTTTTTCTTCCTATTTCAAATTATCTATTATATATTTTAATCCTCATTTACAATTTCAGTTTCTCACACCAGAGAAAATATTCGGTATTTACACATGTGTGTACTATTTATTTCACTTAAGAGTATGACCTCAATGTGCATCCATTTAGCTATAAATGTCTCTAGCTTCTCATTCTTTATGGCTGAGTAATACTCCATTTTATAAAAAAAAAAACCAAAAACCCACATCTTCTTTATCCAGTCTCCAGTTGATGGACAATTGGGCTATTTCCAAGTTTTAGTTATTACAAACTGTGCCACTATAAACATGGGTGCACATATATCACTGTGGTATGATTCCTTTCATTTTTGTGGGAAGATACCCAACGGGGCAATACCTGTGTCAAATGGGACCTCTAAAATTGAAATGGATCAAAGATCTAAATATTAAAACAAAAATCACTAAACTGGCTGTAAGAGAGGTTAGGTAGAACTCTTGAAGATATAGGAAAAGATTTCATGAACAAAACCTCAGTAGCACGTAAACTAGCACAGAGAATCAGCAACTGGGATCTCATTAAAAAGCTTTTGCACAGAGAGAGAAACCACCAGCAGTGGGAAGAGACAATGCACAATGCAGGAAAAAGTATTTACCAGCTGTTCCTCAGACAAAGGCCTACTATCTAGAATCTATAAAGAACTTTAAAAATCAGGCCTCCCAAATTTAAAGAGCCAAACCGAAAATAGGCATCTGAAATGAATAGATATTTCTCAGACAAAGAAGAAGAAATAGCAAAGAAACATAAGAAAAATGTTCAACATCACTGGTCATTTGAGAGATGCAAATGAAAACAATGCTGAGATTCCACCTCACATCAGAAAGAACGGTTGCTATCATGAAATCAACCAATAAAAAATTCTGGCGGGGCTGTGGGGAGAAAGGAACCTTTCTCCACTGTTGCTAGGAGTGTAGACTGGAGCAACCACTGAGGAAATCAGTATAGAGATACCTCAAAAATATATATTTCTATTGCTTATATAAAAAATAACTATTAAGTTAGCGGCACAAATATACCTTTATTAACTTCAAACTTTAGACATGAAAAATCTGACCCTGGGATAAATGGATTCATTTTTGAAACAAGGAGAAAATTTTTCCCTTTGTCATTTTCCCTTTCTGGAGGCCCCTTACTTTGCTTAAATCAGGGACATTTTCCTCCTGCTTCAAAGTTAGAAACATAGTATCTTTAAATCTGTGTCATTTTACTCTGACACTCTGCTTTTCATTCTTGTATCTTCAACTCTTTGAAGGAAATGATTTTATTGAGCCCAAACAGATAATTCAAGATAATTTCACCTTCTCAAGATCCTTAATTTAACTGTGCCTGCAAATCACTCTTTCTCATTGTGCCATAAAATGTTAAATTAGCCAGAGTAACTCGTGAGTAGCTGCATATTCCAAAGATGTATCTGATAACTTCTAAATCCTGCACTCTCCTCTCTGATAAGAATGCCTTTGTTTATTACAGGCCTTGAGCCCCACTGGATAAATTATGCTAACAATATAAGTTGTGGTCTGGTCCTTTGTCCACACTAAATCAGTCTGAGCTCTAGAGAGGCTAGAGACTTAGTAACTAAGTAGGACACGTGAGTGCTACATGCCTCCATGACTAAGCCCTATAAAATCCTGGGCACCAAGATGCAGGTAGCTCTTGTGGCAGAATTTTGTACATGTCATCATACATCATTTTGGGATAATTAAGCTTTCCATATGGAAAGGAAAATTAGAAACTGGTGGTTGATATCTCCTGGAATCTGATTTGTGCAACTTTTTCGCTGTGTTGATTTTAATCTTTATTCTTTTATTGCATCAAACCGTAACCAAGAGTATACTGACTTTTGAAAATTCTATGAACCCTCACAGTAAACCCCAGTGAAACCTCAGTAGTCTTGTAAAGCAATATATTTTTAAATTCCAAAGATTAGAACATATATGTCTTTGGGAGACCGTCATTATGCCTGCCACAGTATATAAGACAGATCATTATTTTGCATATATGTATTCAATTACTTTGGCGATGGAGTGGCTTTAACAGTATTATCCAAAGAGTTTGGAAAACTATATATTCCTTCATTGACTTGTTTTCTCAAGAAGTTATACAATTTTTTTATATAGATATATTTATTGGCACATTTTAGGCATAAAATACATTTACATTTATCATTGGATGTTTGTACCAGAACATGATGTATCTTAGTTTTTATTTTTTCTCCCAGTACATGTGCACCCTTCACCCCCTCCACCCTTATCTATTTACACAGACTTTGATTCCATTTTTTTTCTTTCTCATAATTTTTCCTTTCCCTTCTTCCCTTTCCCCTTCCCCTCCCACAATCCCCTAACCCTTGGACCTTGTCTTATTTCAAATTATCAATTATTCATTTTACTCATTTTCATCCTTATTTACACTTTCAATTTCTCACACTAGAGAAACTATTTGGTATTTACACATGTGTGTCCTATTTATTTAAGAGTATGGCCTCAATATGCATCCATTTAGCTATAAATGTCTCTAGTTTCTCATTCTTTATCACTGAGTAGTACTCCATTTTACAGAAAAACCACATCTTCTCTATCCAGTTTCCAGTCGATGGGCACTTGGGCTGTTTCCAAGCTTTAGCTATTAGAAACTGTGCTTCTATAAACATAGGTGCACATATATCGCTGTGGTATGATTCTTTTAATTTTTTGGGAAGATTCCCAGTAGGGGAATAGCTGGTCAAATGAGACCTGTAGTCCTAGTTCTTTGAGGTATCTCCATACTGATTTCCACAGTAGTTGCACCAATCTACATTCCCATCAACAATGGAGAAGGGTTCCTTTCTCTCCATACCCCCGCCATCATTTGTTATCGGTTGATTTCTTGATAGCAGCCAATCTTTGCGGGGTGAGGTGGAATCTCAGGGTTGCTTTCATCTGCATCTCTCGAATGACCAGTGATGTTGAACAGTTTTTCACATATTTATTTGCTGTTTTTACTTCTTTGTCTGAGAAATATCTGTTCATTTCGGATGCCCATTTTGAATTGGGTCTTTGAATTTGGGGGGTCTGATTTTTTTCAGTTCTTTGTATATTCTCGATAGTAGACCTTTCTCTGAGGTACAGCTGCTAAATATTTCTTCCCACATTGCAGGTTGTCTCTTAGCTATGTTGGTAGTTTCTCTTGCAGTGCAGAAGCTTTTTAATACAATGAGATTCCAGTTGTTGATTCTTTGTGCTAGCTCCCGGGCTACTGAAGATTTGTTCATAAAGTCTTTTCCTATGCCAAAATCATCAAGAGTTCTACCTAACTTATCTTCCAGCAAGTTTAGTGTTTCTGGCTTAATATTTAGATCTTTAATCCGCTTCAATCTTAGTTTAGTGTATGGTGATAGATATGAGTCTAGTATTAATCTTTGGCAGGTTGAAATCCAGTTTATCCAACACCATTTATTAAATAGGCTATCTTTACTCCAATGAGGGTGGTTGGCTCCTTTTTCAAAGAGGAGGTGGTTGAGGATGTCTGGAGTTGTTCCTGCATCTTCTAATGTATTCCACTGATCTTCAGGTCTGCTTCTTTGCCAGTACCATGCTGTTTTTATCACAGTAGCTTTGTAGTATAGTTTCAAGTTGGAGATTGTGATATCCCCAGCCATGTCTCTGTTGCCTAGAATTACGTTTGCTACTCTAGGTCTCTTATGATTGCAAATGAATTTTTGGATTATTTTTTCTAGTTCTGTGAACTATATTGTTGGAATTTCAATCGGCATTGCATTGAATCTATATAGTAGTTTTGGAAGTATGGCCATTTTCACTATATTGGTTCTTCCTACCCAGGA
>NW_004624762.1:22600643-22640450 GCF_000247695.1 Heterocephalus glaber | reverse complement strand
TAGCTTGTGTTTGGCTATTTTATTTTCCTTATACCAGGTAGGAAAATGACTCTGAGGCTATTTTATTTTCCTTATACCAGGAAGGAAAACTAATTAGATCAATCACAACATGTTAGCCCAAAAGACATAGTCAGCAATACCATAGCATCAAGCACAACTTAGAAAATGACAATTTTTGGTAGTTATTAATCTATCACTTTTAACTATGTGAGTTAAATTAAAACCGAGGACCCACCTAACATAAGTTTATAATGAATAAACTCTTCAATATAGCATCTTTCCCCTTTGGGGGGGGAGTTAAAAGGAGCTGGGGAGGGAGGGACAGGTAGAAAGATCAGGTAAGATTAGCTGTGAGGCCAGAAGACACAGAAAGATCAAACAAACTCTAAGAAGTTGTTAAAGGCAAGAGAAAATGGCCTAATGAAGGAACAAAGACGTGAATAGAATTACCTGACAGCAACAGGGAGGCTAGATACCAAATTTACTTTCCTTTAAACCTAATGGTAATCAAGAGAAGGAAAAAGAGAAGAAAAAAACAATAAGGGAGAAATCCGAATTCAGTGCAGAAAGGAACAAATGGGGAGATTAGGAGCAATGTGGGACATCAAGAGAATGAGTGAGAGAGAGGGAAAAAAAGATAAAAGAAGAAAAGAAAGAAAAGTAAAACTTTGAAGAGTAGAAAGTTAAAATTAAGAATTGAAAATAGGAGAAAAATTTTTTTTTTCTTTTTTGCAAATAGCAATAGAAATTATGGGCCTCCTTCAGGATATGTCTCTCCTGTCACAGTAGGCAACATAGGAATCCCTGTGCATATACAAGTCTATGAGTCTCAGCAAGCCAGCAACAGACCAAGTACAGTGGTCTGATGTGCCTTTACTGTAGAGATTCTCTTTAATTTTCCGCTGAGCTTCAGTTTTCATGGAGGAGCTGGAGAAGCCCTCTTTCTGTTACTAACTTCTGCTCTATCTTGTGGCGCTCAGGACAAGGGTCTTTACAATCTCCTGTGCCTCTGTAGTGTGGGACCGGGTAGCAGAAAATCCAGAAGGCCAGAGGAGCACTGCTAGCGGGGATTGGGACTAGAAAGGCACGCTAAGCGGACCTCAACGTGGCGTGGGCGGGGCCTGGGACGCTGCGTAGCTTCAAGCTGCTCCTCTCACCTAGCCGGTCCAGCCTGGAGAGTGTCGGATGGGGGCTGGGCTGCAAGACACCCCAGGGACCTCACCATGGCGTGGGCGGGGCCTGGGACTGCCCTGTAGCTTCAAACTATACAATTGTTTTTTAATGTTCTACTTTTGGAAACCTAACTTCCCTGTATGTAAAATGAACACTAAAAGCAAATTAAAATTTTGAAAGGTTAAGTCACTTTCTGTGCCGGTTATCTAAGAACTGACTTGCAATTACCAATTGCTTAGTGATAAAGAATGAAGAATATACTTAGTTTTCACTTATGAGGCCAAGAGGTAATAAAAGGAATGGTAGAGCTCAATTGTCCGTCACAGACTGAAAAACATCTGCTCTGTAAACCAAACTCCCCTAACCCAAAATCACAATCTTCAAAGTAAGAAAGTTTATAAATGTAAATATAAATAAGCAAGATAAAAATCCCTATCCCAATCGTCAATTAAAGTAAGAATGTCATATATGTACACACACATACACACACAGGAGAAATCTACAGATTTTATAGTTTTATATTTATGTTTATGATCAATTTTGAGCAAACATTTGCTTAAGGTATAAACTTTAGGTCTAGAATTGTTGTGTATGTCCACTTGCTTCAGCACTACTTGTTGAAAATTGTATCTTTCTTCTATTGCTTTGATGCTTTTGTAAAAAAAAAAACATAGCTCGACATATTTATTTAAATCTATTTCTGGGCTCTTTATTTTATTCATTGTTTTGTGTGTTTGTTTCCCCAAATATCACACTGTCTTCATTTCTTCCACTCATTTTTCTCTCAAGCATTACATTTACAGATAAATTTTAGAAGAACTGACATTTTTATTATATTGGTTCTTCAATCCATGGATGTGATATGTTTCTGTATTTAACTTTTGATGGTTTTGATCAGAATTTTGTAATTTTATGATACAACCCCTGCATGTATTTTGTTATATTTCTTAGTACTTTATTTTCTTTGTAAAGCCTGCAAATACTATCGTGCTTTCAGCAGGTTTGCACTGCCATGTGGTCCCACTCAGTTTCTTGTACCACTAGTGGTACAAATGGATCTAATCGTTTTATCACTTTTTTATTAATAAAATTAATCCAAAGCCACCTAATGGGACGGTCTACATGGAACATCATTGGTTTATACCGTCTTACAGCCAAGACGTACCAATTACAGCTCCATTGTGAATTTGTTAATACAGAGAATTTTGAAGAAATTTTAAAATTACCTAGAATTTCAAATTTCAAGCTTCTTTTACCAGAAAAAGTAACCAAACATTTATTTTGAAAATTCTTTTCTTCTCACAAGTCCTTAGGAATCTCATTTACCACAATAAAAACATACAAAACAGCAGAAACAAAATAAATAAACCTTAATACTCATTTAAAAAGAGCAAGAGGGACAGGAATTTAGCTCAGTGGTGCCGCCACCTACTTCACATGCACACGGTCCCTAGTTCGATTCCCGGTACAAAAAAAAAAAGAGCAAGAAACCTCAGTGTTCTTAATGTGATAATGCTGCTACTCATTTCTAGAATATCTGTGTTCCCAAAGAAGACTGGCCAGAGTCTTTGTAATTTAATCATCAAGTATATAATATTTAACATCTGTTTGTGCTGCAAATAATGCAATATCTTTCTGTAATTTATTTCTACTCATAGTTTAGAAAATAATTATGTTTCAAGGCAACAACTACATGGACAGTAATATTTTTATCAAATTCGGCATAGAAACCAAATAATCCTACTTTAACAATCTATAATAAACCCATGATTTAATGTTACATTATTATATTAAAAATGATAAATAGAAATGGAAGTTTTACTTCAAATTTTGATCATTACATTTCATATCACTCCTTTTCCATTACTCTATTAAAAAGTATATTAAGTGTCATTTGTGCAATTTTTTAAAATGGCATTTAGGAAGAAAAAGTGCTTAATAGAGCCCACCATCTCAGTAGGAAAGGAGTCTAGTTTCAGTCAAATATATGTGATTTAGAACAAGGTACATTTGATTAAATTTAGAAAAATTTATATCCATTCTTAACTCCCCAGTTGTCTACTTCTTCACAGTTCAGTCCATTACTAATAGAAAAGATCATATGTGATTAATTCTGCTACAGAGAGAACTTTTCCCCTTTCTAATTTCAATATGGGAGCATATAAATTTCATATAATGAAATTATTATCCTCTTTTCCAAAAATATCTTAATGTTTTATGTTCCTCGGCGTTAATATGTTGTTTAAGTGAGATGACAATATGCCAGCACTTTATCACATAATTTAATCAACAATCTAATAGTGGATATTTTTAGTCATAAAATTAACAGTTTGGGGTCAAAACTGTGAAATATAAGCCATTTCATAGGGTTCATCATGTACATTTTAAATATATACACTATATATATATATATATATATATATATATAATGTATTTTTCTACATGTGTTTGGGTGAATAAAAAACTGTATCTGGAGAAATAAATTTATATATAAACTGCTCCGTTGAAACATTTTTCATATATATGTGTGTTACTATACCATTAGATAATTTAAACTTTAAATATTTTAATTTTAAATTTTTTTAAAGTTTAAAAAATACACATTTACTTCTCGAGTCTTCTTATCTTCCTTCAAGAACTAGAAAATTAGCCTTTATTCCAAAATGTAATAATATTTCCCTGGGCATGTTCATGTTATCCACATAACATTATGATTCCATTTGCAATATTATCTGAATACCTGTGTCTCCTCAAAATTCTTATGTTGCAATCCAACTCCTAGGGCTGTGGTGTTAGGAGGTATAGTGTTTTGGATATGATTGGGTCATGAAGACAGAGGTTTCATGAATGGAATTAGTACCCTTATAAAATAGGCTCCAGAGGTATCTCTCAGCCTTTCCTTCATCTGAGGACACTGAGAAGGTATCACTTATGAAATAGGAAATGGGTCATCAACCAACATTGAATTTGCAATGCCTTGATCTCGGAATGCTCAGATTCCATACCTGTCAGCAATATATTTCTGTCGTTCAGTCTGATATTTTCCTATAGTGCCCAAAAGGATTAAGGCAAATGTTATTTAATGATACTTACTTCAGATGGAATATTTTAAAAACCAGTATCATTTCATTCATAATTAGAAAAAGGAAAGAAAGTGGTAATGAGTAGAGTACCATAAGCAAAATGTACTCAGAAATCTAGAATGAAATGCCATAATTTGAGTACTTTCCTCCCCCACAATTGATGAGCATGAAAATAATTAGAAAGTGAAGCAGTTCAATGTCATCCTTACTATGTTCTGAATTCCTATGAGATTTATCTGTCATTGATATTTTTAAGATTATACCATGTTCTTCCTGATATTAAAGTCACCCATTATGAGGAACCATCATTATCAGAGTCATCACTACCCTACCATCATAATTATAGAAGAGATATAAATCATAAAAAGGCAAATATGATAAGAAAATATGATCTGGCACAGATAAAAAAGAACATTAAAACTGTTTATCAAAATATGACAGATTGACCTAAATGAATAGGCATTGCCATAATGGTTTTCTACAACTTTTCAATTTCTATACCAAATTACATTGTAGCACTTCCATTAAGTTTAGGATATAGCATTGCTTTTGATCAGATATACGCCCTCCAAGAGTAACAATAGAAAGGGAAAAATATACATTTCTATAGTTCACTGTATGAAAACAGAGGGAGTTATAATTTTAAATGAATGGATGAGAAATCAGTTCAATATCTATGTATAATTTGAAAACATCCATTCATGTACCTGATACTATAATGACCCTCTGTTGCACCTGTCATGACATTATATAGAGATGAAAGCAGCCAGGCAGGGCAATAATAGGTATCATAAAACTTGTTTCTTACAAAATTTCAATGATAGATTTTCTCTGATCAGGCTTGAGCAAAGGAGGATGTGACCTGATTGTGATGACCTGACAGATACCAGGTATATATAATGGAATCAATTCTATACCATGCCTATACTGTTGTTTTATACTGTCTTTTAATATGTTGCTAGTAGCAATGGGCACAGGAGCAGTATGAAGAGGGCTAGAGCATGGTGACATATTACAGGAGCCACATATGTTCTCAGCATAACTTTTCTCCCTTAACTACTGTCAGGTTCTTGAGAGCAGAAATCAGTTCTGATTAATCTTTCTATTACCCTGAGTGTGCAGCACAATATCATCAATGTTATGTGTGCCCAATAAAAACTTACTAAATAAAAGGTCTAAACTGTATAAATGTAATGGAATGTGAAAATGACTGAGACAAGAAAGAAGATACTTCTAGCCTTTATTCAAGAAATTATAAGGCTGATATTTTCATGCATCTGTTATCTTAGTAATTCCAGATACTCAAGAAACTGACAGAGAATTCCAAGCCCAGCCTCAGCAGCTAAGTGAGATTCTATCTAAAAAAAAAAAAAAAATACTGGGAGGCTAGGAAAGTAGATCAGTGTTAGAGTGCTTGCCTGTTGTGCTCTAGGCCCTGGGTTCAATCACCAGCATAGGGTAAATAATTAAAAAGAAACAATATGGATATGTATACTTTTAATGTATAAATTAGTCTAAAGTTAATCAATATCACTATGCTACAAAGACTTATGATATTGTCTATAATGATGCAAACATAACAGTTCAATTTGTAAGAAACTTTTCCATGGTAAAATAAAGGTGGCATGGTGGCCAAACTATGAAAATTCAATATTTTCATATGTGTTTTTTTCTTCCCAGTATCAGCTTGCTTATTCTATTTTCATCAACATCGTCTTTACCATATTGCTACTCACATATTTCCCAGTTTATCACCAACTTTCATGCTAAACCCAGCAAAAAGCCACTGAGCCAAAGCATATGTGGCAAAATTGGTACGTCACTGTTGACAGTTTCTCTGACTCCCAAACTGATGTGCTCTCTGATAATCAGTCTCATTATTTTCTCAAATATACTGCCTTCTTAGAAAAATGAAACAAGGAAATTTTTCTTACAAAAATAAACAAGGAAAAACTGTTGGTGTTAAAATATGTTGTCGTCTTGAGTTGGGTCTTCTGTGAAGCAGATCCTTTTGAAAGTATCTGATTGCAGGTAAGTTATTTCTCAGGCAATCCCAGGAATCATAGCAAAGAAGTAGGAAAATGAAACAAAGAAGAGAATGAAGTCATGAAATGGTATGTTAATAAACATTTTTTTTTTTTGTGAGACAAGTTCTCGCTATGTAGTTTAGACTGGCTTTGAACTCACTATGTAGTAGAGGCTGGCCTCAAACGCACAGCAATCCTCCTGCCTCTACCTCCCCAGTGGTGGGAGTAAAGGCATCCACCACCATGCCCAGCAACAATAAACATGTTATTACTGTGATCAACTGAAGTTCTCATTTGTGTCTCTGATTTGTGTCTTTGACGTACAAAAAATATGGGGTACTTTTCCTCATCTCCTATTGGTAATGTGTTGAAAATAATTTTCATTATAATTATTAAAGTATCTCAAGCTTGTAGTTCTATTAGAATGAGTCTTGAGGAGCCTGCCCAGAGAGGAGTTGAACTGGGACACGGCTCCCGCTGGAGGCCCGCCATTCCATCGATGAGTGCTGGCAGATCCCTGGGAGCAGGTATGTGGTCCAGACCAGCATGGCTGCAGGCTGATCCCAGCCTGGGGTCCACCTCAACCCCAGAGGCTCAGGTACACCAACCCGAGCCAACGGCCCACCCTGAAAGGGTCTGCACAGTCACACGGGCTTCAGCCAGAGGCTCACCATAGCATTGGCCACAGCCAGGAACCCGCATGGAGAAAAGCTATACAAGCACACAAGCAATATGCAGAGGCTTGCCCTGATAGCATTGATAAGGGCAAGGAGACCCCAGCCAAAGCCTGTGCAGACAACAGAAACTGGGGTGCACAGCCCCCCAACCAAAGGCCCTCCCAGACAATAGCTACATAGGGGCCCCACCGAGAGGCACACCTAGATACCATCCCAAGTGTGCTCAGGCCCCAGACAGAAGCTTGCACAGACAACACGTCAGCTCAGGGATCTACAAGGCCACCACTCTGAACCCAGGAATTGGTGTACTGGTGAGCAGCAGAGTAAAGGCTGCTTGGTGGCTTGCTGAGAATTCAAGACCACTGGGTGTGCAAAAAGTCCCCTCAACAAAGACACAGCAGTCTGCATCTGTTGAAATGAGAAGACACGTAAATAAGTCCCCAAGCCACACTTTCAGATCACCTAAGGGAATCCCAAAGGGCAATGAGATGGAACAATCTGATACTCAACAACCTGGACTCCCTGAACTGGCAAAAAAAGGGGACCTGGAAAACATGAAATCAGAAATAATTTATCAGATGAGAGAAGAGATTGTGCCCATAGTACAAGACATGATTAATAAATCTAGAGCAGACACAGATTAAAAAACTAGAGGTGCTGAGGAATATGATCGAATCCCAGTATAGGAAACAAATTGAATCCATAAAATAGATCCAAACAGATTTCCAGGAGATTAAAAACTCCATTGAAAGTTTACACAGAAGAATGAGCCAATGAGAGGATAGAATTTCAGATATAGAAGATAGGATTGCAATTAGTGACCAGGAAAAGAAAACTTTCGTAAAAATAGCAAAGGACCACAAGAAATCCATCCAGCAGCTACTAGACGATGCAAAGAAGAATAATATCAGACTGATTGGAGTCAAGGAAGAAACAGGAGTGAGTATAGATGACATTAAGAAAAAAAAAAAAACTGTTCACAGAAGTAATGGCAGAAAACTTCCCAAGAAGGGGAAAAGAACTTGACATACAGATAAGTGAGGCATACAGGACTCCAACTAGCCATGATAAAAAAAAAATCTACACATAGCCATATAATATTCCAGAAACCCAACAGAAGAACAAAATTCTACAAGTAGTTAGAGAAAAGAAACAAATCACATACAATGGAAAGGCCTTCAGAATCACAGCAGACTTCGCCACACAAACCCTCAAGGCAAAATGAGCATAGAGTGACATATTTCAAGCCCTAGAGGAAAACAACCTTCAACCCAGACTGATGTACCCTGCAAAACTATCTTTCAAAATTGATGGAGAATAAGATACTTTCATGACAAAGAGAACCTTAGGAACTTCACAAATAACAAACCAGCACTCCAAAAATATTTTAAACAATGTCCTAGGAAAAGTCAATAAGGATCACAACCCCAGGAAGCCCTGCAGAATAAATCCGTCAGGCACAACAAGAAATTAAACACAAAGGGGGAGAATCCAAGAAAAAGAAAAAGTCATGACAATGATAAGTCAATACATATCAGTTATAACTATGAATGTTAATGGTCTCATTTCACCAATCTAAAGAAATAGACTGGCAGAATGGACCAAGAAGCAAGATACAACAATATGCTGCATACAAGAAAAACACTTAATTCATAAAGAAACTAATACACAAAGTTAAAGGGTGGAAAACAATACTCCATGTGACAGGAATGCCCAAAAAAGCAGGAAGAGCTATCCTCTCTTTCCAGATCAAGTGGATTTCAAACCAACACTGATCAAGAGAGACACAGAAGGACACTACATTCTTGTAAAGTGAACAATCTAAGAGGAAGAGATGACAATCATTAATATCTATGCACCAAACACTAGTTGGCCCAACTATATGAAACAAACACTAATGGACATAAAAAATCACATAAGCACTAATGCAATAGTAGTGGGGGATCTTAAAACCCCACTGTCACAAATAGATAGATGAACTACACAAAAAATAAACAATGAAATAATAGAACTCAACTATTGAACAAATGAACTTAACAAATGTTTACACAGTGTTCCACCCCACAAAATCAGAATGCACATTCCTTTCAGCTGCACATGGGTTGTTCTCTAAAATAGACCACATACTTGCTCATAGAACATGTTTAAGTAAGTGCAAAGGAACTGAAGTTATCCCATGTATATTGTCAGACCACAGTGGGATGAAATTGGAAATCAATAGGAAAGAAACCACAAGAATTTCATAAACGCTTGGAAACTGCACAACACCCTTCTGATTAACCAATAGGTTACAGAGGAAATTAAAGAAGAAATCAGACAGTTCCTTCAATTAATTGACAATGACAATACAACATATTGGAATTTATGGGACACATTGAAAGCAGTCTTATGAGGGAAATTCATAACAGTGAATACTCACATTGGGAAAACAGAGCGAGCTCAGTTACACAACCTGATGCTGAACCTCAAGCCTCTAGAAAAAGAAGAGTAGGACAAACCCAAAGCTTATACAGGGGAGGAAATTATAAAGATCAGGGCAGAAATCAATGCAATGGAGACAGATAACAATACAAAAAAATCAATGAAGCCAAGAGTTGGTTCTTCCAAAGAATAAACAAAATTTACAAACCCTTATCCATTCTTATCAGAAAAAGGAAAGAAAAAGCCCAAATCCATGCAATTCTGAATTAAAAGGGTGAAACTACAACAGACCCATCAGAAATCCAGAGGATCATCAATACCTACTTTGAGAACCTATATGCCAATAAGATGGAAAATACAGAGGAAAAGGACAGATTACTAGATATATGTGAATTACCAAAGTTGAACGAAGAAGACCTGAAAATTCTAAACGACAGAGTATCAATCAATGAAACTGAAAATGTAATTAAAAACTTAGCAACTAAGACAAGCCGGGTCCTGACAGCTTCACTGCTGAAGTCTACAAGACATTTAGAGAGGAACTACTGCTACTACTCTTTAAACTCTCCAACGAAATTGAAAGGGAAGCAATACTCCCAAATTTATTCCTGGAAGCAAGCATCACCTTGATCCCCAAAGCAGAGAAAGACACAACTGCAATCTCACTAACGAAAATAGTTGTAAAAATCCTTAATAAGATACTGGCAAATAGAATGCAGAAGATTATCAAGAAGATCATACACCCTGACCAAGGGGGATTCATCCCAGGGATGCAGGGATTGTTCAACATAAGAAAATCAATCAATGTATACACTATATTAATAGAACCAAGGCCAAAAATCATATGATCATTTCAATGGATGCAGAAAACGCATTTGACAAAATCCTACATGCATTTATCATAAAAACCCTACAAAAATTGGAATAGATGGTCTGTACCTTAATCTGATAAAAGCCATCTATGACACACATGTGTAAATACCAACAGTTTCTCTAGTGTGAGAAACTGAAAGTGTAAATAAGGACTAAAAGGTATAATACATAATGTGAAATAGGAAGAAAAGTGCAAAGGGGAAGGGGAAATGGGAGGGGTATGGGAAAAGAAAGAAGGGAATGGAATTAATATGAGAAAAAGAAAAAATCGAAACAGTCTTTGTAAATAAGAAGGGCAGAGGGGTTGAAGGGAGGGCAGGGGAAGGGGGAAAAAATAAGAACCAAGATGGATTACGTAAAGGTGCAAATTAACAATGATGAATGTCATTATATTGTATAACTGAAATGTACCAATATAATTAATAAAAAAAGAATGAGTCTTAATGGTATATTTTGCCACCTTTATGATAGGTCTCATTTTCATATTTGAAATAGATTTCTGACTAAATTAATTGAGTTCCTTTAATCAATCAAAATTTTCAGCAGATGCATGTCCTTGGAAAATGATTTTATTTGGATTCACTACTGATGTGTCGAATATCGACTTACAACATCATACTGACTGAAACAGTAATGGAGATAATTACTTATGTTGTGTTTTTTTTGGGGTTTTTTTTGGTACCAGGGATCGAACTCGGATCCTTGCGCTTGCAAGGCAGGCGCTGGAACCACTGAGCTAAATCCCCAGCCCTGATAATTACTTATGTAATGTAATAATTTCTCTCATTTTCCTCATATATTTTGGGAGAGTTCTCCATCTTTCCTACATTAAAACTTAAACAGCTTTTCTCTTGATTTATCTAATGACACAAATGAATATCAACATAGCATTGGTTTTGCAAAAATTGCAGAGGACAATAAAGACTTCCATATCAAATATTCCTTTAAAATACACCTACAGGGTTTGTGTTCGTCCTCACTATTGATTGTGTTTCTACCTTACTCCTTTCTTTTCCTTCAGTCCAGTACCTTGTTAATCCAAGGTCAATATGTTTATTTATAAATTATGTACCAAGCATGATCATATTTACTATGTTTGTAAATGTTACAATGTGATTTGAAAAAATACAGTAAAATGTATCCTCTACTTTGGCTAACATAATCACACAAATGATTGTTCTTTCCCTAATAAATTAATACTGTGATGTGAACAACTGAATTCTGTCAGTATCAATGTATTTCTTAAAAAGAGTGCATTAAATTTCACGATGTATGAACAGAACTATATATATAGTCAATAAAGAATGGATAAAATTACTGTGAAAAGCATCAAAATAAATAATTAAGTATACATTGCTCTTGGCATGTGGCTTCCTGTCAGAGAGAACTGTGATTTTAAAGAATGGATACATTTCAGAATTAATTTGTTATATATTTATGCATTTTGGAGATTTTTCTCTCCACAGAGAACATTTAGGAGATTATGAAATAATGAATTTATTCACTTCCTTATTAATGTCTTATCATAAAGCTGTGCATTAGAGAAGTGGGTGTTAACATGTCATATCATTTGACACACCCATTGAATTCTTACTCTCCTTGCAGCCTCAGGGAACTTGTAAACTGACAGAATTTCCAGAGAGGATCTGAGGTTTAGGCTGTAACCCAATCACACTTTTGCTATGCTTTGCTATTGCTGGCAGTGTACATCATTTCCTGGCCTAACTCAAAACCTTCAGAAAGTAACTCTCATTTTCTCATGAAAACTCAGTTGTAGAATGGAAGTAAACATATATGTTTAACATTAGCTGCATTTCACAATAAGCATGCTTCATAGTATAATTGGGTGATTGGTGAATTTTATCATCTTCTATTAGTGATGAAAGAGGGATAAAAAGAACAATAGTTTTGTCTTTACCACCATGTCTGAATTAGTGTGTCTCTTAAATGTAGATGTCATTTTCCTATGATTTTACCTGATCACTCCATGAAATTATGTTGTTTTATCGGTGAATAATTTGAATGCATTATGACATTAGAGGAAGGCAGTATGTAGATTAGAAAAAATAAAGCACTATATAAGATAGCTATAATACAATCATAACTAAAAATTTCAACTTCTAACACAAAAATAGATCAGAATAGTAACTTGACTCAACTCATATCCATAAACATAATATTGTAAGTACAAATCATGAAGATACAGAGATCTGTGCGCAACTACTGATGGAATCTGGGCTGGCCTCTATTCATGCACTATGATTACTTACGTTCAAGTGAAGGATGTAGTAGGAATGATGCTACCGTAAAACACAAAATATGTCTTACTATCTTTTGGTTTGTAACTCATTTCAACTTACTTTAAGTAAAATTTGAGTCTTTCTTTCCAGCAGTGCTGGACAAAGATAAAGAATGAATACATTCTCTATTGTGTTCTAAAGGTGAATACATAGTGGCCATGTACTAATAGTTTATAAATAAATAAGTACCTTTAAATGCATAGCACAGCAAAATAAATATTGACATGAGATGGGGAGAATGCTGTGATAGTTACACAGTTAGGTGAAAGATGAGGCCTGAGAATGGGGTAGGAAAAGTATTGTAAAGTCCCCTTTTCTTCCATATAAGTTGAATTCTAATCTAAAATAAATGATGAAGCATTGGTGGATTTTAGGCAGGGGAGGAAAATATTAAGGTTTGACTTTGAGACAGAAAATCCGGGAAGTACTGTGAAGAGTAAACTAGAGAAAAGCTAGACCACAGATAATTTAGAAAGCTGTAACCATATGCTAAATGAAACTTAGAATTGAAATCAGTTATAGGGATCTATGTAAATAGTGAGTAATATTTCCGACCTTGCTTATGTCACATGTTTTTTATGTGAATAAAATAAACATGAACACGTTTTATTAACTGTAATACTTTGTACTTAAGGAATTTTCAAATGCTATGGATTAGAACCCCTTATTTTAATGAAATTATTTGTTCAGAAACAGAGAAACAGCTATAATTATAAAATGTATATGTGCTTCTCTTACTGCTTAAGGAAAAATTAACATGTCAGGTAAATTCATATTTCTACAAGGAAGCTCTAGTCATAACTGTTTTGTATGAAGCTAGGGAAATATGATGAAAGGACTCACTCTGACCAAGGACTAGAAATACGATCAGGTATCTAAGGAAAGATTTTTCCATGAAAAGGAGAAATATTTTCAAGGAAAATATAGGTGACAAATAATCAATCCTAGGACAGTTTTTTTTTTGATAGAATTAAAGTCAAAGACTCTAATAATAGATTGGCATCTGAATGCAAGAAAAATTCAGCTACAATCTGGTCTCTGTATATGAACTTACCTAACAGTATTTGGGATACACATTCAAAAAATTCACTATTGAGTGCTCAGGTTTTTAATAAAATGAAGAACTCAAGACCCAGTATTGTTTGATTACGAACTTGAAAAACAACACAAAAGTTATTTAATGAGATATGAATAAGAGAACATCCCTAAGACCTATGGCAGAAGCACTAAAGACAAAGCTCAAATCTGGGTCACTAAATTGGTTTTCTTCCAAAAATGTGGAGTGAGATTATTAATAAAGTGAGAGTTTTAGAATCTCAAAGTCTAATTCAAATTCCAACCATCCAGAAGTAGCTTAAACTCACTGAGGCTTAGCTTCTAGATCTAGAAAATAAGGACAATACACCTGGGTTTTTGAGTTTTATTAAAGACTAATTACATCCATGCATGAAATATACTTAGATTTGTACCTAGCATGTAAAAAATTCAGTAAATAGGAGGTAATACTGTATTACTAATTATGTTTTCTAATCTGAATTTCTTCCCACTTGAATAAAGGAATATCATTAAATTAATATTCTTATTAATCCACTACATAAAAATGAGAAATTCTTCAATTAGAACCAAATTTGGAATAGGAACATAGAAGTAATAAGAATTAATATGAGAAGAAAATAAATATAATAATAAAGCTATAGAAAAAGGAAAATAAAATTTGAGGCAAACAGGAAAATATTTGTTTAAATATTGCATGGTCATGGTGTAATGAGAGTCAGTTGGGGAGTTTTGGTTCAGAGGAAGATTAGTCATGTATCACTCTATACTTGATATTACAATTATTATATCATGAATTTATTTGCCTCAGAAAGACAAGGAATTTGAGTCATCAATTAGAAGGGACAAAAGGCTACATGATTCAACAGGAAAAAATTTAATTCAGTGCTAGGAGATCTACATTATGTTTCTGTTCTTACTACTAACAAGAACAGATTTTAGAAGTATCATTTTCTCTATAGGTCTCAGTTGCCTCATCTGTCAAACTAAGACATAGAACTAAATGTTCTTTAGAGCCTCTGAACATTGACATTCTAGGCTTCTACAAAATATATCTGCAACACATATAATACATATAAGGACCATATCTGGAAACATGTAAGGAGTCCTACATATAAATATTAGCATAAGGACTGGTCAGATAATCTTTATCAGAGTGTGCCCTCTCCAGATGTTCAAGCTGGAGAATTTTCCTATTTTTCTTACTCTCCTTTGTTAAGTACCAGCCTGGTTTTTCTCAGCAACTTAAAATAAAGTGCCTTCCTCTTTTTTCTTACTTTTTAATTAAACGTTTTCCATGTAAAAAAGGAAATAACAGGACATTTCAATGAAAAATGAGGATGTGACTAAAATAGTCTCCATATAATATCCACATGACTCATACAAATATTAGAAAGTTCTTAAGCTGTTGGTAAAATGGAAATAAAAATCACAATGAGACACCATAGCACAACTAGAATGGCAAAAATTAAACTCTGATGATACAAGCACTGGCCACAATATCCATAGTTTATGTAAAATGATTTTGGTTAAAGACATCTGTTTACCTTGGAAGCCTACTTATTATTATCAACTCATACTCATAAGTTCAGTATTAGCTATTTCATCACTCTTTTACTTTTGGGATTTGTGTAACAGAAGTATATACATATTTGCAAAACTTTACATGATGTTCTAGGTAGCATTTTAAAAAATAAAACAAAATTTCATAACAAAATAATTAGAGAATAACAAAGGTTAATGCACTGTGTATCATGATCTTAAGTAAATGGCCAAAATGTTATTCAGAATACAAGTCATAAACCAAAAAAAAGACTCTAACCAAGAAGAAAAAGTCAGGGGTCTGGCTGCTTCACTTGTCTACCAGGGTGAGCAGGGATATGTCTTGATTTAGATGCTGTCTCAAATTGTATATTCTGGAAAAATGTGACATGCCCCAAATAACAAAGGATTTTCTTTTTCTTTTTTTGTCCTTTTCTTCCTTTCATTCTGTTTTTCTTTTCTGAGTGTGTGTGTGTATGTGTGTGTGTGTGTGTATTCTCTCTGCCTCTCTCTTTTTTTGTTCTTCACTAGTTTATAGAGTATAGTGGAATTCTCCCTTGTCATTTTTCCTTGCATCTTTTACCCCTATTTATTTTTCTCATGTTTTTCTCCTTCCTTTATTTTTTTCTTTCCTCTTCTTCCTTTTGTCTCCCTTTAATTTTTTCTCATATATTTATTTGTTATATAATCTCTCCTTGACTCACTTTTTAATCACCTATTCTCATAAGTTTTTCCTGTTACCCCCACCTAACTATATATACATACTCTAATTCCATTAAGGTCCTTTGCTCCTTCTCTTTCTCCTTCTTCTCATAGCATGTCATTTAAGGTCTCAAATTTTTCTTCTTGCATTCTTCTTTCCCCTAGCTTCCTATATCTTTAATAGAATAACTATAAAACATTACTGTTCTTTACAGTTGACTCTATAAAACAACTGTTGAATGATTTTCTACCTTTAGAAGAGATAATAGCTATCACATTAAGTGCATATTAGCTGTGAGTCAATACCCAGGTTGTCTTGAAGTTTACACTAGCATTGTGGATTTCTTCTCTAAGTTTATGGGTGGTACATAATTGGTTCTCATGGTATGTTAATACCCATCTTTCCTTGAAAGATACTGCTGTAGCTGATTTACTTGTTATTGGTCACATAACTACTGAAGCATGAGAAAACAAGACAACAATATGTCTACCATAACTCCCAATTCCCCCAAAGCCAATCTAGCATGCATTGAGAGGGAGAATAGCATATGCCATCCCAATTACTTTAAAGGATAATTGATGACACCAGAAAATAGATGAAAGAGATACACATTAGGATGTTAGAAAATATAACTAAACAGGTAATGGAAATAATAAGCAAAATGACACAAGAGCTTTCCAAAGACACTAATAAAAAGTTAGATGAGCTAAACAAACAAAATAATACAAAACATGAATGAACAGTTTAACAACCAAATAGAGTTCAGAAAAAGATTCAACGGATTTTCAGGAATTTAAAAATCATATTAAAAGTATGGGAAGCAGAAGTAACCAATGTGAGAACAGAATTTCAGAACTACAATAAGTCCCCAACTTATGAACATTTGAGTTGCAAACTTTCACACATGTGAACAGACCTCACATTATGAGCATTTGTAGGTGTGAACAAATCACAGAAGTAGCTGATGTGTCTGATGGACATTGTCACAGTTGTGCTGCTGGGTGTTTAATGTACAGTGTGAGAGGGTACAGTAGTACAGTGTGCAGTCAGAGCCCATGATGTCTATAAGCAAGAGGAAAAGCAATGGTGATGGAGGGGACTGCTAGGATGTACAAAGCAATATATAGTGTGTATTTGTGTCAATGGTGTGTAAGACTCATTTTGTTGGATTTGTGAACAATTTCAACTAGTGAACATTCTCCAGCAATGGAAATTGTTTGTAAGTCAGGGACTTACTATAGAAGAAAATGATGCCTTCAAAGACCAACTACTCAAAGACATCTTCAAGGCACCAAGAAATCATGAACAGTGGGTCTAGCAGTGGCTAGATGATGCTAAGAAGACTAATCTAAGAGCTATAGGAATAACTGAAACTTTGGAAGACATCACAAATGGCATAATGAACACGTTTACAGAAATAATGGAAGACGATTTCCCAAATATAAGGAAGGAAATAAACATACAGATAAATGAGGCACATAGAGCCTTAATTAACCATGACAAAAAGAGAACCCCACTGTACAATATAATACTGAAAGTGCCAGAAGTCCACCAATAGGACCAAACATTAAAAGCTGTTAGAGAAAAACTACAAATACACATAAAGGTAAACCCATTAGAATTACAACAGATTTCTTAACACAAGCCTTTAAAGACCTGCAGGGCTTGGAGTGAAGTGTTTGAAGCCTTAAAACATAAAAACTCCCAACCCCAACTTATGTACCCTACAAAACTTTCTTTCAAAACTGATGGAGAAATAAAGCATTTCAATGACAAGGAGCACCTCAAGAAATTCATGCTCACCAAACCAGCACTAAAAAAAATTCTCAAGGATATCATAGAAAGAGAAGCCAACAATGCCAATAAGTCTAAAAGAATAAATACATCTGGCAAGATGAATAGCTAACTAATAAAGAAAAATAATGGAATCACCAAGAGTACAACAATGCAGTGACTGAAAGAAATGAGTAACTTTCAGTAATAACTGTCAATGTGAGTGGTCTCAGTTCCTCAAACCAAACACACAAAATGGCAGAATGGATCACGGAATAAAACCTAGTGATATGCAGTATACAAAAATAGAATTAATTAAAAAAGAAATTCTCAGGTTAAAATTAAATGATGGAAAATGATGGCAGGAATGTGGAGAAAAGTAGGAATAGCTAATGTAATTTCAAAGTGGATTTCAAGGCAAAACTACTCAGAAGAGACAAAGAAGGTAACTAACTACATATCTGTTAAAGGAACAACTCAACTGAAAGAGATACAAACTATAAACATTTATGCACCAAACTTCATAAAACAAACACTATTGGATAGGAAGAATCTGATAAAACACCAATACGATTACAATAGGTGACTCCAATACCCTTCTGCCATAAGTAGACCAATTAGACGAAGAATCAACAAAGAAATAATAGAACTGAACCAAATCTTTGAACAAATGGAGTTAATATATATCTACAGTGTTCCATACAGAAACAATAAAATACATGTTTTTCTCAGCTACACATGGGACTTTCTCCAAAATAGATCACATACTAGCAAATGAACCATGGTTAAGTAAAAGGAAAAAAATCAAAATTATCTCATGTATATTATCAGCTCAGAGTGCAATGAAAGTAAAAATCAATGGCAAATGAAAGTACATCAATTCTGCAAACACATGGAAAATAAAAAATATTCTCTTGAATAATGAATGGGTCTCAGAGGAAATAGAGGAAAACATGAGACAGTTGTTAGAATCAAAGAATAATGCCAATACAACACAGTGGAACCTATAAAACATAATGAAGCAGTACCAAGAATGAAGTTTATAGTTGTGAATTCCTACATCAGAAAAACAGAGTAGGTTCAAATAAGTAACATTTTGATGCATCTCAACATCCTAGAAAAACAAGAACAATCCAAACCCAAAGCTAGCACAAGTAAAGAAATTACAAAGATTAGAACAGAAATAAATGAAATTGAAACTAAATCTATAATACAAAGAATCAATGAATCAAATAGCTGGTTCTTTGAAAAACTAAACCTAATTGGCAAAGCCTTAGCCAATGTTACCCAAACAAGGCAAGAAATGATCCAAATCCATGCAATTAGAAATGAAGAAGGTGAAATCACAACAGGTTTTGCTGAAATCCAACAGATCATGGGTAACAACTCAGATGAAGAAATACATAAACACACGGTAAAATGTTCAACATAATTGGCCATTCTAGAAATCCAAATTAAAACAACGCTGAGATCCCATCTCACTCCAGAAAGAATGGCTATATTCTTTTTTTTTAAGAGTAGGAAAAATTTATTGGGAGAAAGAAAGTTTCTGCCTAAAAGAGACAGAAGGGGGACCAGAAAGTGGGTTGCCCACCCATCCCACTTTTCAAAGATGTTTTATACAGCCATGCCATGTGGGGAGGCGGGTACAAAGTGGGACAAAACTCTAAGACCCAAAGGAAATTTACAAGGTGGGCATGAGGTGGGGCAAAACCATGACCAGCCAATAATATTACAAGTACAGTCACCCAGGTAATATTGATTAAATGGGGACAAAATTGGGAGCAAGTCACATAGCAAGCATACAAGGATTTTCAGTAAGGGTGGGTCAGGGATATTTCCTGGAAAGGCTGGGTTAAAACCTTGCCCCCCCCAGGTGATTGATATCTGTTTAGAATATCAATCACTGCTATTCATTCTACATGGGTGCAGCAGTTTCTCTTCTTTTACAATGCTGGCCTTTAGTGAATGTGTCTTCACTGTCCTCCATGTTGGTTCCTTGTGGGCTGGCCCTGTCTAACTGCCTACAAGATATCTAATTAACTTACCTATCTGCAATATTTCCCCCTCTTAAGAAGTACCCCTAACTGCTGTGAGGGCGCAAAGAGTGAAGACCGTTCTGGCTACTTCAAGCTGAAGAGGGTTGTAGTTATGATGAGCAGAGTTACTCTACAGAGGGTCTATCTAAAGGCCCTCAATAGGTGCCAGGCATTGTCCTCTTCGGAGCTGTATAGTTTTGAGTCTGTAGGAGAAAAAGCCAAAGAAACAGTTAAGAATACAGGGGCCAGGGGATTTAGTTCAGTGGTTTCGCCACCTGCTGCACAAGTGCAAGGACCCGAGTTCAATCCCCAGTACCAAGAAAAAGAATACAGGGGCAAAAACTTAAGGTCAGCAGGACTGCTATGAATATAAGAATGGATATATTCTATAAATCAATAACAAATGCTGGGGAGGTTGTGGGGAAAAAGAAACATGTCTTCATTGTTGGTGGGAATGTACACTGGTACAACCACTAAGGAAATCAGTATGGATATTCCTCAAAAAACTAAAAATAGAAATTGTATTTGATTCAGCTATTCCCCTACCTTGTATCTACCCAAAAGAGTTAGACATTATGTTACAGTCATACACGCATAACTATGTTTATAGCACAAAATTCATAGTAGTTAAACATTAAAAGCAGCCCAAATGTCCAACAACAGATGAATGGATAAAGAAAATATGGTATTTATACACAATGGAGTACTATTCTGCCAGAAAGATGGATAAATTTGAATCATTTGTAGGAAAATATGTGCATCTTGAGAACATAATATTAAGTGACATAAATCAGACACACAAGCTTAACTATCACATGGTATCTCCTATATGAGAACCCTAATGTATAAATAAAGCACAAAATAAAGAACTGACAGGCTGAAATAGGAAGATGAATCTTTGGCATATGGGGAGGGAACTTAAAAGACGGAGGGAGGGAGAGAGTGGGGAGGGAAAAGATGTTAATATAAAAGGGGATTGGGACTGTGAAGTGCTATGTACATGCTCCAAGCCCTTATAAGGAATATGACCATCATATACACAAATATGTATAAAATATTTATGAGAAGGAGTCCAAGAGATGCAAGAAAGAGTAGAAACGGGATAGGAGGGGATTTCATTTTAAAAAGGAATTCAGAAATATCATGTATATGTAACAACTCTCCATGATGAATATATATATATATATATGGAGAGAGAGAGAGAGAGAGAGAGCGCAAGTACACGCAAGCCAGGCAATATTTAAGCTTGTGTCTGAATTATTTCACTTAACACTTGTTATCAAGTTGCATGGATTTCTCATCATTTTTAATAATTCCCAAATGGAATCAATCTGAATGTTCCTCCACCATAAATGAGCTAAGTAATTTATGATACATCTGTACAACAGAACATTACACAACACCAAAAATGATTAAACCACAACTAAACAGAACAAAATACCTGCAGCTCATAAACAGAATGTTGAGAAAATATATCCAAAATACAATAGTACATACTGTGTAGCTTTGATTATATATACTGCAGAAACTATCTAATGTATGGTGTGTTAGAAGTCAGTACGTTGCTTATTTGGGGGAGAATGTTGACAGAGAAAGAGTAGGATTGGTGTTTTCAGATACTGGTAATATGTTTTTCATGATCTGGGTGGTTACTGATGTATGCTCACTCAGAAACTTAATTTGTATAGTGATCTGTGCATATATGTGTATGTATGTATGTTATAAAGTTCATTAAACATCTTAAATATTAAGCTAGAAAGAAATGCTTACTTTCATTTATAAAGGAATATCACTTCATTAATGAATTTTTAGCGAAATATTTTCTTGCCTTTATTTAGCCTGTGTCTAACCTACTTCAGAGAGTCAGCGATAGAAACAGAGATACACATTTGTATGTACACATGCATTTAGATATGTAGGGAGATGGGAGAGGGATAAGAGAAGTGGAAACAGGGAAAAGCAGAGAACTTGAGTAAGAAAGAGATCTTCTAGACATTGCATTTCTTCAAATACGTACTCTCTGAGAGACTTCACAAGCAATCCAATTCTCCAGAAACTGTTCTTATCTTTTATTACAAATTTAAAAATAAAGTTCTATCTTTTTAAATTCTTATGAGGAGTTGAAAGTGAAGTTCAAGTCTAATTAAATCGGATGACAATGAAATTGGGTGAGACCATAGTGTTTAACACAATTTCCTTGTGTTACAAGTCTGTGTAGCAACAGGCCTAGACTATAGAAAATGTCATCCTTTTAGCCCTCCTTTGTGTAATTTCTGAGGTCTAAGTCTATGATTAACTTTAAGCACAGCTAAAACATTTTCAGGTAACCTCTCGTTAAAGATACATATACACTGAGACAATAATGTAAAAATTTCTTCTAAGATAGCATAGGAAAGTTTTTCCAGAGATAACTGTGCATAAAACTTTCAATGAGAGGTATCTTCTGATTGTTTTACAATTCTTCTCAGAGATTTTCAGTGTAGGAGCTATGAGTCACTAATTAAAATTGGAGGTAAGACGCTAAAAATAATCACCTAAGAGAAAGTTTGCCTGGCCACACCTATCATGGATTTAAAAATGTGTAATCTCATTGTCTGTGATTGACTTTTCCAACAGCCTAAACTTTCTAGGTTTAATTCTAGTGAAGCTGAGAAGCAGATTTTAGGCAAGCTCCTTTTTTCAAGTGACCCTTCAAATATGTCACTTCACCCTTTACTTCAAATTACTATTTTTCACTCAATTTGTTTTTATTCTTCCAGCTATCATTTTCATCTCTGATGAACTTGCCAGTTCTTCCACACCACTCAAACCAGGAACCCTGGAAGCCTTTGGTTCATTTTTAAACCAGGTTTTCTGTCTGGATTAACAGCTGCTGCTGCTCTCTGCGAAGCTGTCACTGTACATATTTTCTTCTTATCCACGTAAAGCACATTCATCTCTAAATTCCTCAGGGACCATATCTTAGTCATCTTGCTCCTTCTCAGTGCCTAGCAGTTAGAATTTATCAATAAATATTTGTTGGATGAATGGAAAGCAGCAGAAACAACCTGTCACTCCAGTTGGTGGGCTCTAATCCTATTCTGGATGACCTAATGGAGAAACAGGCTCTGGTTCCTGCCTCTGTGACCACCAGAGCCAGCCTGTAAATGGCTCAGCAGCCAAAGGGAGAATAATCTATGATTTCTGCTCAATAAATTTACATTTTCATTGAGCAAGCTTTTACTCAATTTTCTCCTTTTCATACTTGTCACAGAAAATAAATGAGTCCCACAGCTCCCCTAAAACCCATAGAATATCAAGTTAGTATTAGTGTCACTTTCCATAATGCACTTTACTGTTGCTGTACTGGGTAATTCTACTCATAATATGTAAAAAAGAAGTATGTCATCATAAAATTGTGATATAACTTTTCTTATCATGCTTTATCCTGGGAGTATTATAATCAATAGTAACAATGCATGACCAGAGCAGGATGTTCCTGATAAGGTTATTTCCCCACTGTTCTTCTCATTTCTTTGTATTTATAACCCTGTCTTCAGACTGCCAATTAATGTCACATTTCCTTCTTAAAGCTGATGAGCACCATTTATCTTCAAATGTATACGGAGAGCAACTAGTTTCCATATACTACCCATCCTTTCAATTCAGCCATTCTCCATCTCCTCTATATACATTCATTGCAAAGATCATTTCCTCAACTTTACTTCCCACAGTACTTTAGTTTAGATAATCATTTTGATTCACTTGCTTGTTTCTTGTACCTCATTTTGAACTGTAACACCAAAGCCCAACAAAATATGAAGATTTTTGGAGTTGAGTCATGCTACACATGTAGTTCATATATACTTGTAATTTTAGTTAAAGTAGGTTTCCAAATGTAGTGTGTATGTTTACTAATAAAAGTACTCTGCTTTCATTCACAGCGAACATTTCATACTGCATTTAATTACTACCTATAAGTTAAAATGTATGGGGTTGTAAAAATGCACTATTCTTTAAAACAATTATTTTCTAATATTATTGGTGCCAGCATTGAAAAATTATAGATAGCTCTATTTTTTTTAAAAGACAATGTAAACAAGTCCTGAAGACACAGTTTTATCTTTTATTAATATTTACATAGGCTAGATTAAATTTGTGAAAAGTTACATCTGCACAGAGAATCTGTAAATTTGTTGAGGTTATAAAATAAATCATGAAAAGGTGTAGATTGTTTAAAACTTTAAGGGCTATGACCTGTGAGCAATAAACACTAAGTAAATTTTTGTTAATTTGATCTAATAAAATACCATTTGACATGAATTTATGTTTAATCCCTAACATGTAAATTTTTTCTGATCAAATTATAAATTGTTGTTCGCTTTAAATTACTAGTATTTCTTCCTTTGACCATACCATATAACATATAAAGATATCAAAACAAAAAACCAATACCCTGGTTAAAATTGAAAATATTCATAACAGTTTCATACTAAGACAGTTTTTACCCTTCTATGACTTAGCCTTTTTTGTAGGACATAAAAATAGCACAAATTTGAAAAATACTTTTGGTTCTTTAATAACAACTTGAATGCATATAGTACTTGGAACCTAAGGGAAAGAGTCATATTTATTTCCTTTCTAAAACAATTCAAACAAAGTGAGTTCTTATTTTCTAAGCTAAAAGGAAGACAAAGTGAAATAAATGGAAAATCAAACGTTTTTAAACTGCTAGTTTTTGTTTTTATTATTTTAATAAGAGAAATAAAGTAAAATTACCAAAATGTAAACTTACGCAGTATAGTCTAAGAAAGAAAAAATTTTCAAATCAAAAGTACAGCTTGTCATATTTATTTCTGGTCTTTAGGAGAAATACACATAAAAATATCTTGAAAGAACAGTATACTTTCACAATTGCCTAAGAAGCTCAGTGCTTATGAAGAACAATAAAAGTTCAATATTCTTACTCTTGGATTCAGGGAAAATTTAATCCTTTCAAAAATCAAGATCTTAGCCTGAGTCAAAGAACTAACAGGAACTAAATTTGCCAGTAGAGCCCTCTGCTTATCAATTTGAGACAAGAAGCAATCCTTTCTCTTCGTGGCAAAGAGGAAACCAATTAAGTAAAAAATCAGAATGACCTTAATGCAACAAATTCACTAAATGATTGAGAAACAGCATTTTTAAAAATCTTTTTTTCTATTAAAAAAAAGTTTACTTGTGTGTTGGCTGTTGTTTTACTGAGATAGATTAAGAGGAGTTAAAATTGTTTGCAAACACAGAAAAGCTGCCTCATGCCAACTTTTTTTCCACTTGCCTCTTTTGCCTTTCCACAGCTTTGTCTCTTCCTGAGTTTCACTCATCACTCTTTATTTCTAAGCCAATAGGAAGACTTTCCTTCAGATTCTTAAGGCTCATATCTGTTACCATAGAGACAGGCATCGCAAGATATGTATTTGTACCACCCTCATGGAATTAAAATAAAAAATCCTATAGGTTTCACAGGAACTTTCAGTGCTATGAGTGAGCAGAAATGACCCTCCCTAGGAAAAAAATATGGGAATTTTAATTTCACAGTTGTATGTAGATCTACAGATACTGTATTAAGTGGTGGAAAATTCAGAATGTCTTCATTTTATACTTAAAAGTTGATTATAGTTTATCCTATGATGGAAAATAATCTCTTCCTTTATATCCCTATATCCAATGAATATCTCATAAATATCTCATTGTTAACTTTTAATTCTAGCATGTATTATCAACTATTTACCTACAATGTCAACTATTCTCTTACAGTACAGTGCATTAGTTTTTATCTTGCTACTTTTGATTACTTCTAGAACATGTTTGATCAAGAATATCATCTTTTTATGAAGGTGAGCACCTCTCCAGAGCTCTGCAATGTAAAAATCTGCTTAGACAGTCTATGGAATTATGAGAAGAAAGGGTAGTTGCAAAAGATGAATTCCATTCACTTTGTTTTATTTTGACTTCTGTACTTTAAGTCTACTGAAATCCCACCTAGCTGAAGAGCAGCAATAAAAATAACTGAATCTTAGCAAACAGGCAAGTTCAACAAGATCAATATGTTCAGACAAAGCAGATCTTATATATAAGTCAGTGATTGCAGAGGGCACAGATTTCCTTACAATAACATTAAATAACCATTGCTCAGATTCACAACTAAATGCACCTATCTTTACAGGCTGTATATGTTGGCTATATACTTTTCAAAGTCTCTGGTAGTTAAATATTATGCATGGTTTCAGTTGCTGCTTGTATTATTCTGCTGATATTTAACAGTGGCTTTATTTTTCAAGATAACTGAGTCAAAGAACTTAAAACACAGTTTTCCTGTAGTCTAGAGGTGATGACAGCAAACCTTTGTTACCAAAGGCCAGACAGTAAATATTTCAGACTTGTGGCCTATATGTGTGGTCTCTGTCACAACTGCCTAAATGCTGTTTTAACTTGAAAAGTATGAGCAGTAGATAGTATGAAAACACATGTATAAGGCTTTTATCCAATAAAACTTTACAGACACTTAAATTGAAATTTTCTATACTTTTGTGTGCCACAAAATATCCTTCTTTTAAAAAACAATTTAGAAATGGGAAAACCATTCTTACTGGCCAAATAAATTCATGTGATATGTGTGCCACAATTTAATAACTCCTGGCATGGATAGCACAAGTGGAGTAAAAGACACTCAAAGTAATATCTGAAAAGGGGATTTTTTTTTTCAATGGAATGAATAGATTAGCACATAAATGGGTTTAGGTATTATTTCAGACAATTCTTTCTTCAATTTCCCTTTAGTGCAGGAACTCCACTCTTAATACTGAACACGTTAGGGACAAGGAGTACAGCATCTCACAAAGTCATCATCAAACCCCTGCTGATACAATGAAGCAAGAAAGAATTTTTCCCTTTTTATCACAGAGGTACAAATGAGTCTAAACCATCATACGCATTAACACTTACCTAATATTTGAAATCAGCTTTTCTATTCTTCTTCCTTCCTTCAACTTTTCACTTTTCTAGTACCTTCAATGTCCATTAAATGGTATAGTTTCTAGCACTTTTCACTATCCATGCATTTTTAACTGAACTTATTTCCAATTATAAAAGTTTCTCTTAGACCATGGTGTCTTTCCAAAAATTTCTAAAATTTGTTCTGTTTCTTTTGTTTCTTTTTTTAGGATATATTTCCAATAACATTACTTTTCCCATTGTATTTTGATGTCATATAAAGCTATGACGGATATTAAGGCTATGCCCATCAAAACAACTGATTTAGTCAATGAATTCTTAAGCTTTAACTTTCTCACATTCTGTATTTACCAGATTGATATCACAAACCGTCATGCGGGATGTTATAATTATTCCATTTAAAATTCATCTTTTTAGTCTTGGCACAGTTTTTAGATGACCATAATCTTTTGCTACCCTTATGATTCAATATATATATATATATATATATATATATATATATATATATATATATATATGTTCTCTTTTTCAGCTAGATAACTGAATCTTCCTTCAGGTTTTTCAAATTAATATTTCACAGTCCAAGCAGGACCAAAAACATAATTAGGAGGCAGATTGTGAGAGATTAAATTCAAGTCAGATAGATCCAGTTTTATGGAACTATTACCACAGTCTTGTGAGATATCCTCTTCCTGATTTGCAATGATTCATTAATTGACATGCCAAATTTATAATAGCTCAAGCTGATTTATATACCAGATCACTGTATCAAACAACAAGCCTGTATCCATTTTGACTGTATGTGTATCACATATATCTCCACCAATGTTCTTGCTATAAACAAGATAATAGAATATTGGTGGGCCATGGCCTCTGTTACCTTTCTGTTCTTTAAACACATTCCTCTTCCTTAGGAATTCCCAATGAGGGAAAATAATGCTTATTTTTCTTGAAAAAAAAATTTCTACTGATAAGCAGTAATTTATTCTCCCCATTCTAATTATGGACTTTGAGTTCTCTTTTTATATACTCAATGACAAAAATATTGCTGTGATTTTCTCCTTTTAAGCAGTTTTGAAAAACTTCAAACATTTTTGTGTGTGTACACACATGTGCAAGCTTAAGTACTTTTTTTTTTCTTTTCTCATTCTTAAATGATGGATATTATGAGAGTGGGAGAAAAGCAGGATGGATCAAGCTTCTCAAAAAAAATCACAGCATATTTCTAAACTAATAGCTTCTTTCCCTGCTCATCTTTCTGGATGAAGAAGAACACACATGAAAGGCAGCCGCTACATCTTATGTGGGGAATTTCATTTGACAAGATTATCCCTAAACAGGAACCAAAGGGCATTTTTGAATTAAAGATAATAATGCTGAGAGAGGTATTTTTATCTAACAGCAATTAATAGTTGTTTTGTGGTTAAAAAAAAAAATGACTCGAGGAGGACAATCTGGGTTTGTATAAAATTGAGGAGAACCCACAGAGATTTATACAAGTCCTCAATTTTAGATTTAAAAGTATTTAAAAGTTTATAGTCTTTTTTCATTTTGCCCTCTCTCTCTTTCACACACTCTTCCTATTTTATGCATTTGTTCTTCATCTTTATTTTTCTCCCTGAATCAGAAAACACTGGAGTTAGCAATCAGCATTTGGAGAATTCACGTGGTCTCATCACTTTGTATGGTGATTGTTTTCCAGATCCTGAAAGATTGGCAAGCATTTCTAACTCTTAGAATGCATTTACCGGAAAGAGTGTGCCTGCTCTTCAGGTGTGCTGCTCAAAGCCTTTAAGATTTCATTAATAATCAACTGCTGGTGCCACCTAGTGTCAGTCTTCTCCATTCATCCGTGGAATCAAATACAGAGCACTTCCTTCATAGTCACAAATGAAACAAGCCTAAACTAGAAATTAACAAACAAAAGCCACAAAAGTTTGCGGCATCTAGGGGCTAATTTAAATTATACTATCTTATTTGAAAGCAAAACCTGTTTTTTTTTTTTGTAAGTAATTATGCTTAACAGTAGCGTGAGGCTAGCAGGGAAACTTGCATTTTTCTCACAGGAGACAATTCACAAAAGAAGAGTCCCACTAAAGAAGCAATGTAAAAGAGTTTTTCCCAGACTTGCATTGTCATTTAAAATGGTAATAAAAAGTTGAGAAAGGAAACTGAGAGAAGGCTGTATTTTAAACAATAGTTTAGGTGCCGTTCATTTTTAACAACCAATCAAAATTAACCCTTTAATTTTGGCTACAAAATTGTCAGTCTTTGAGCTTCCTGAAGATTAACCAAGCACTGTATCAGACTGTAAAAAAACATATATAGTACTGCAAAGTATTACAAAGAAAAAAATAATCAGACTGTCTGAACCACATTATTAAAATATTTTTGCTGCTAAAATTACACATCTAGAAAACTATTTTCTGCCATTTGTAGGAATCAAGAATGATGTTTCAACCACAGTCAGGCATGCCTCAAGGTTAAAAAGTACCCATTTAAATCCTTTACTATTTTTCAAAATATATGTTAGCAATTAATTTCAATGAAGACAAACAATATAATTAGCCAACCAATTTCTAACTCATTCACTGATATTTAAATATATGTTGTTTTAATTCTAAAAGGACTACGTAATTGAAAAACATGGACTAACATTCAGAAAAAACTTACATAACAGCCAGTAGTGTTCCTCAACCAGACTGACTGGGATATTACAGTGAGTACAGAAAAGGCACAGCATATATGAGCAGCACTCTGTACACTGAAAGGTCACATTAGATGTTCATATATAATAGCCTATTAACTTGGATAATTTAACTACCAGGGCTACTGGGGAGAAGGGGTAGAGAGGTGAATATTCTATGGTATGGTTAATAAGCATGCTCTTCATACTCAGGAAAATCTATTTCCATATTATTTGACATCTGTTTTAAGCAGTCACTTGTTAAAAACTGCTTTGAATGTTTTATTTTCTTGTTTCCCTAGTGGTGATAAAAATTATTTCACTATGTTCGGTCCAATATACCCTCACTAACAGATCCTCTTCACAGCGTATGAAGATAGTATATAGAAACGATCCATAGTTTCTATAAAAAGCTTAAATTTCTCCTTTTCTCCCAAAACTTTAGTTTTGGAGCCAAATACAGTCCATGCTCACACTCCATTTGTTTAAAAGTACTTAGAAGTATAATTCAGTGATTAAAGAAATATTACAAAACTAAAAAGGGTTCTAAAAATTGTACACAGTCAAGAAAGAATGTAAGACAAAACTTATTAATGTTCCAAATAAATAAGTGATCCAATTTTCAATAATTTTTCATTTTTTGTTATTTTTCATTAACAGCTTTCAAAGCCCTGTCTGAAACAAGCTGATACAGAGAAATTAAGAGCAGTAATCAAGCGAGAAATGATAGACCAGCTGGGTCGACATCAACTTGGCAAAACGTGAATACAGTTCAATAGCTGAAACAGATGCTAGAGTTGTTGAAAAACTCTGCAGGAGATATTGATATATTTTCTTCATATAATGCAGAATGACTGAATAAATGTCAAAAGCTCGAAATTGATAAGGAGAAATGACTGACGGTCAAACTCCTTAAAAAATAGAAACCAAGTAGAACAATTTCCAACCTATGCAAACATCGTATAGATACTCATTTCTTTCAGTGCCTGAGTATGCCAATATATCAATCAGTCCTTGAAAGTAAATTATATATAACTGAGCTGGGGTAGATTTCTCCATAGATTTTCCCCTCTCTCTTCTTCTTCCTGGAGAAACCTACACTCTTGAAAAATACTTTATCCTAAAATCTCCAAACACTGATTTCTATCCCAGAAGTGTTTCCCTGAGGTTAGAGGCAAGCACCCTCCCCCCAAATCTAACGCAGCACAAGGTAATTTTAAAATCCATTCCTGTAAAAGCAACACTGTTTGCAGAGTTTGAAGAGCTCGGCAACAAACCCCAGCTACCAACAGCTGCTTGTTCAAACATATGCTTTGTCATGGTCAGCTTCTAATTGTATTCATAATGATGTAATAGCTTTAATAATCCTACCTTCCATGCCAGCTGTTTTTCCTGTCACTCCATCATGCCAATAAGTTGGCTGCTGTAACAAATCAAGATAGGGCACAACAGCATCTTTCCCCTGATTCTGTCATCTTCCTGAAAGCATTCTATTACTGCCGACTGCTGGGAACTAGAAAGTCTATTTAAATTCCAACAGCTCCCCTTTCGCATGATTCAAGTTAGGTTAGGTGGGCATGCCTAACATGATTCTCTCAGTCATTTATTATGCAGCTGCTACAACGTCGGTGTGGTAACCACTCTGACTATCTGACACGTCAGACGAACAAAACCTACACCTCGGAGCAAACACATGAGCCACAGCCGCGTTCAGCGTTTAACGAGCATTCTTCCTGCCTAAAAAACAGTGGATCTGCAAATCTCTTTCAGTGTCGACTCAACTCGCTCCTCTGTACAAATGCAAAGCCCTTGGATTAGATTCTTTTCTTAACTCTGTAAGATGTAGAGTTCCTTGCCACACAGCATCTTATTCACATTGAGATTCTGGCTAATTTTAACTTATTTTCCTAGTCCTTTTAGACTAAAAACTCTCTCTTCTCATTGTACTTTTGAAATCAGAAGGTCGAGTGCTTAGCTCTACATCTCCGTTTTTGCTTTATTATAAAATATAGCACATATTTTCTCAAATGGAATTTGTCCCTTGTGATTCTATGGGAAATTTTTAAATAAAAAGATTTTTCAGAAACATTTGTTCTGTTTTTCACAATGGAGACATTTAAAGTCTGTTAGTCTGCGTATTTCTCTCAAGGGTGGACTTAATACTTAATGTTTGACTTGAAAAGTGTGTTCTCTTCACAAAGTAAGAAATCAGATTAGCTGATGCTCTTACACAACTCTTTTACCAACTAAATAAGTGCTACTTCAAGAAAATGAATATTGTATTTAAAAATACTACTCATAAATTTGTGTTTTTAAAAATGTAATTGCCATCACTCTATATATTATTAATATCACCTAAAATTTGAAAGTCTATGTTTCTTTTGGGAGACTAATATTTACAGTCTAAAATTATATCAAAGTTTTATAACTTTATAAAGTTTAAGTGTTTCCATGAGAAAAAAAATGCTTAAACGGGAGAATTGATCAAATCTTTCATTTCCTCTCAAACATCTATTGGATATTCAGTTTGGCAGGGGAGCTATCCTCCCTCGGCATAAAAAGTAAGTAACTGGTTAAATAGCTACATTATGAGACTGTAAAAATATTTCACTTAGTATATGTGAAACTTGCCAATAAGACTATTCTGAAATAGTGTTTCTCAAAGGGCTGCATTTATGCATGCACACATGGATATACTTCATCTATTCTACCACCATTTTAATTTTTATGTTACAAACCAAATCCCTACACAGCAATAACAGAACATACACAGAAATTAGTAACTCATACTTCATTATGTTTAGTTTATAAGTTCTAGAAGTAAATGAGAGACAAATGGAGTCTGTCTGGACACACCAATGTTTATTATATGTCATTCTTAAAGATAATTCAAACATTGTCATACTATTTGAAATCAGGAAGCATGCTTACTCCAACTTTGTTTTCAAGATTGCTTGAGTTGGGTCTTTTGAGGTTCCAATCACAGTTTACAATTGTTTTCCCTTTTCTGTAATAAATGTCATCGAAACTGTATTATATCTGTAGAAGGCTTTGAACCCTTTAGTCATTTTAAATTTAAATCTTTGAATACATGCACATGAAAAAGTTGTCTATTTGCATCTCTTATTTCTTGCATCAGTATTTTATAGTTTTCACTGTATACATATTTAACCTCCTTGGATACACTTATATCTATGTACTACTTTATTTCTTTTATTGCTATTATAAATGGGATTTTTTTCATTTCCTTTTCTAATACTTCAGTGTTGACATAAAGAAATGGTATTGATTTTTGTATGTTGATTTTGTTTCTTGCAACTTTACTCAATTTATTAGTTCTAACAATTTTTATGGAATCTTGAGGGTTTTGTACATATAGGATCAAGTCAGTTGCAAACAGACTTCTTTATTATTAATTTTATTGGTACACATTTGATATACATGATTACATTCATTATAGGGAATTTGTACCTCTACATAATATATTTTGATTCTTTTTTCCCCACTCACCTCCCTCCCTTTAACCTTTCTTCTCCTCCTTACTTACAAATGCTTTGCTTCCATTTTTTCCCGTCTACTCTCTTTTTTCTCTTCCCTCACCCCCCTCCCTTATGCTCTTTCTCATAAATATTGGGAAGCAGGAAAATAGTTTTAATTCTTACTTCCATTTTGAGTGTCTTTTACTTCATTCTTTTGCCTAATTGGTCTGAATAGGATTTCCAGTGCTATGTTGACTAGAAATGATAAGCTTAGGAAATCTTTCCCTTTCACTACATTTTACAAGAAAAACTTTCAGTTATTTCACACCGATTATAATGTTAACTTGGGGCTTTTCATAAGTGTTCCCTACTATGTATGTGGACATTTGCTCCCCCTATTTTGTTGAGAGGTGTATTTATCATGAATGGATGTTGAAATGTAGCAAATTACTTTTTTGAATTTATTAAGATAACATGGATTTTATCTTTCATATTAATGTGGCATGTCACACTGAATGATTTACATATGGTGTGACAATCTTGCATCCCAGGAATAAATCCTACTTGGCCAGAATATATAATCTTCTTGATGTCCTGCTGGGTTCAGTTTGCTAATATTTTATTGAGAATTTTTGCATCTACTCTCAGCAGAGATGCTAGTTTGTATTTTTCTTGTGGTCCTTTTGTTTGGCTTTGGCATTGAGATGATTCTGGTATCATTAAATGAGTTTGGAAGTGTTCCTTCTACTTGTTGGAAGATTTTATAAACGATTGGTAGTACTTCTTTCAATGCTTGGTGGAATTCACCTGTGAAACCATCTGCTCCTGGGCTTTTCTTTGTTGAGAGGTTTTTGAGTACTGCTTCAATGTCTTTACTATTGTTTAGTTCAGGTTTTCTATGTCCACTTGATTCTTTATTGGTAAACTATAGGTATCCAGGAATTTATCCATTTCCAGGTTAGTCATTTTTTGGCATATCATATAGTTTTTCATAATAGTTCCTTATGATACATTTTTAAATTCCTGAAGTATGTTTTGAAATTTTTTCTCTTTTATTTCTGGTTCTGTTTCAGGCTTAACTCAGTCTTTCTCTAGTTCATCTAAAAACATAAGGGTCAGTTTTGTTGATGTTTTAAATTGCCATTCTAGTCTCTATTTTGATTTATTTGGGCCCCACTACTCATTATTTCTTTTCTTCTAGTAACTTTGGGCTTATTTTTTTAAAAAAACTTTTCTAGTTTTTTGAAGTATAAAGCTGTGTTTTTGAGATTTGTCTTCTTTTTTATTGCAGGTGCTTATATCTATAAACTTCCTTTTCAGTACTATTTTTCCGGAATCCTATAAGCTTTGTTAGGTCTTTTTAAAAAAAATTTTATTAAATTCTTTTATTGGTATATTGTAGGTATATAACACAATTACATTTCTCATTGGGAATTGTACCTTTACATGATGCATCTTGGTTCTTATTTTTTCCACATTCCTAGCTCTCCCTTCACCCCCTCCACCCTTCCCTATTTACAAAGACATTTTTTCCATTTCTCAGCATTTTTCCTTTCCCTTCTTTCCTTTCCCCTGCCCCTCCCACTACCCCTACCCATTTGGACCTTTTCTTCCTATTTCACATTATTGATTATTCATTCTAATCATTGGTACATTTTAGGTATACAATATAATGACATTCATCATTGGAAATTTGCACCTTTACGTAGTCTCTCTTGGTTCTTATTTTTCACGCTTGCCCAGCCCTCCCTTCGACCCCTCCATTCCTACCTATTTACAAAGATTTTGTTCCTATTTTTCCATTTTCTCCTATTAATCCCATTCCCTTCTATCCTTTCCCCTAGACCTCCCACTTCCTTCCCCTTTGACCCTTTTCTTCCTATTTCACATTACCTATTATACATTCAGTCCTTATTTACACTTTCAGTTTCTCACACCAGAGAAACTATTTGGTATTTATACATGTGTGTCCTATTTATTTCACTTAAGAGTATCACCTCAATGTGCATCCACTTAGCTATAAATGTCTCTAATTTCTCATTTTTTATGGCTGAGTAGTACTCCATTTTATTAAAAAAACCACATTTTCTTTATCCAGTCTCCAGTTGATGGGCATTTGTGTTAGGTCTTGACTTTTTGTCTCAAGTTATTTTAAGAATTCTCTATTAATCTTATTGACTCAACAGTTGTAGAAGAATGTGTTGTTTAGTTTCCATGTATTACTCAGTGTTCCCATTTTATTGCTCTTATGAACTTCTGGTGTTATTATATTGTGGTCAAAAAGATGCTTTGTATGAGTTTTGTATTCTTAAGATTTGTTTTGTAACTTAATATCTGATGTATTGTGCAGAATGTTCATTGTGTGCTTGAGAAGATCTCCTACTGTTGAATGTAATGTTCTGTGTTTCTGTAAGGGTCTACATATTTTACAGTTTTGCTCAAGTCCACTGTTTCTTTGACCTAGCTATTCCCCTTCTATGTATCTTCCTAAAAGTGTTAAAGGAATCATATAACAGCAACACCTGCATACCCATGTTTATAGCAGCACAATTCACAATAGCTAAATCTTGGAAACAGCTTGTATGCCCATCAACACATGAATGGATAAAGGAAATGTGGTATTTAAACACAAAAGAGTACTACTCTTCCATAAAGAAGGATGAATGTGAGTCATTTGTAGGAAATTGATGCACCTTGAAACCAGAAGCTTAAATGAAGTAAATCAGACAGACATGCTTAAATATAGCATGGATTCTTTTATATGAGATACCTAAATGATAAATAAAGAACATAAAAAGATAGATATTAGAAAGTACAGAAATAGAACTCTCTAAAATGGGAAGTGGATGAAGAGACGGAGGGAGGTTTGGAACGGAAGGGAAAGGGGATGCAAAGAGGAATTAAGGTGTGTTATGTAAATGTAACAACCCCACACAAAGAATGTAAACATTATGTTCTGCAAACATGTATTAATAAACAATAACTTTAAAAATAAATTTATGTTTGGATTTTTTGTTTTTACTGAGGCTTGGGCAGTTAGACAGTAAAGACTTCCACTATTACTCTATTGCTACCTCTTTCTCCTTTTATATCTATTAATATTTGCTTTTTATACTTAGGTTCTCTGAGGCTAGATGTATATATCTTAAATTATATCTATTTAATTGATCCCTTTATCATTATACTGTGACATCATTTGCATTTAGAACAGTTGTCTTGTTCTCTATTTGGTGTGGTGTGAGTATGGCTATTTTGCTTTCATTTGGTGAATACTTGCATGAGACATCTTTTTCCATCCATTCACTTTCAGCCATGAATCTAAAGTGAGATTTTTAAGACATAATATCCTTGTATCTTTTTAAAAATCCATGTAGATATATTTCATATTTTGGGGGGGTTAGTCCATTAAATTTAAAGTGATTAATAGGAAATTGCCATGTTGTCAATTGTTTTCAGTTTGTCTTTTAGTTCTTTTTTTCCTCTAGCTTCCTATCTTGCTGTCTTCCTTTATATGCCCCTTGTCTTGTACTGATAAGCTATATTTTTTCTTTTGTGTGATTTTTTAGGTACTTTCTTTGGGCAATTTACATTAGACATCTTATAACCATATCTTTTGAGTTCATCATTTAGAACTCTAGACTTCTCTCTCCCTTCATTCTATCTTAATGGTATTTTAGGCTACTGATATCACAGTTTACATCTATTTATTCTGCATAGCCACTAATGTAATTTAGTACTTTTGTATTACAATGAAAAACAATTTGTACCCCAGTGTTATAATAGTACAGTATTAGGTTTGTGTTTATGTATTTACCTTTACCAATGACTTTCATATTTTCATAAGCTCTATTGCTGCTGTTTGATGTCCTTTAACTTGAACTCCCTTTAGTATTTCTTGTAATGCGTTATCTAATGATGAAAATTCACTGAAATTTCATTCTAAGAAAGTTTTTACACTACTTTTTTTTTTTGTACCAGGGATCAAACTCAGTACCTCGGGCTTGCAAGGAAGGCATGGTGCCACTGAGCTAACTCCCGGGCCCTTATCTTACTTCATTTAAAGTACATGTGAACTGCTCAGGGAGTTAGCTCAGTGGCACTATGCCTAACCTGCAAGTGCAAGGTCCTGAGTTCAATCTCTGGTATTGAGGGGAAAAAAAGCTAACGTTTAAAGGACATGTATGCTGGACATAATATTTTTGGTGGCGAGTTTTTTTATTCTTTCAGAACTTTGAGTATATCCTCACACTACCTTCTGCCCTGCAGCTGTCCCTTGTTTTTGATTCTCAATAACCCACCCATTTTTCAGGGATACTCTTAAAACATAATTTTCTGTGGGAGGCATCTTTTATCTCCTTGATAAAATTATATACTCCTTCTATGTAATTTTATAGATCCTTGGGTTTCCTTTATCTTTGTAAAATAATAAATACGCATAATTCAGATACACATTGTTGTAGGATCATGTACATGTACACAACACACAAAGACTTGCACAAACTTTTACATCATGAATGTGTTCATGAGTCTGTGTATCTCCATGCACTTATCTACCTATATCTAGTATATAAATATTCATTCAAATTTTACATTGAACCTATAAGGAGGATCTATTATTATAAATGTATCTTGCAAATGGGACAACTAAGGCAAAATTAAAATGCCAAAGACTGTCCAATTTTATTGGTTTAAATGTATTTCCTACTGTAATATTCATTCATTTTTGTGAATAGGTTCTTGCTATGTAGTTCAGGCTGGCCTTGAACTCACTATGTGGCCCAGGCTAGCCTCAAATTCATCATGATCCTCCTTTCTCAGCCTCCTGAATTTTGGGATTACAGACAAGCACCACCACATCCAGCTCAGTATTAGTTCTTTATACTAGAAATCATGGTTATCATGTCCTAGTCCTAGTGCACTACTTAAAATCTCTATTCTATTAATTCACACATCCTGTAGAACTTGCTTTACATGATTCACTATGCTAAGCACCGGTGATGGTCAAAATTAACATGCATCCTTTTATTTTTCATGAGATTATGGTCTAGAGCAAGTTTTCTAAGCACACATACAAGCATTCATGGATAGAATGTATGTTAACAGAAATATGAGAAACATCACACTTCATTTTCATTAATGTCTAATTCAAGTGTAGTGTGATTTTCACTTATGCTTGTAGTATATTAGTAATAACAGTATTAGAAGGACCTATGATTTTTGTTGCTAATAAAAATAAGTATTTCCTGTCATTTTATAGATGCCTCCTTTACTGAAAATATTTTTATATTCATTGCTAGTTAACATTATCGGTCAGTGATGGTGAACCTTTTATAGCTTTCAATGGTAACAAATAGCCAGCTGCAGCATGTGTGCCATGATTTCACCACCTCCAGACAAGTGTTATTAACCCCACTGATATATTTTGTTATTTAATGTGCTCATAAGTATGTATATTATGATATCATACACTTTAAATATTTATAAAACTGTTTTTCAACATATCTAGTTTCTGCTATCATCCTAAGTGTTTTTTATTGCATGTTTAAATGTAATTCAGATAAGCTTTACTAGATTTCAAAGGCCCTATAGTGTAAGGGCTTTATTTTTGCCAAGTATAAAAGAGACCCATGTTTGACACCCTGTCCTAGAAAGTGGGAGAATATGCCACAGGGTTTAATAGCATCACCACCGTAACCACAGAACCTGGGTTCAAATTACAGAAACATGAATTATAATTGATGTGCTCTATGGCAAGTTACTTAACTTCAGTTTACTCCTCTTTGCTCTTTTACCTTCTTGCTATGAAAATAAAATTAAGATGAAGATTATAAAATACCTACTCCAATGGCTAACATCTATTAAACTTTTAATAACTGTTGGAAGCTATTCGTGAGAGAGCTAGATATTAAATGACCATGAGAAATGACATTTTGAAAATATATGCAAACTATTAATGGTTTTTACAAATGTGGTTCTCATACACTACTAATGGAAATAAAAATGGTAAAAACTACTCTGAAACATGGCAGTATCTTAAAATGCTTAAAATATATATATCCTATAAAAGCCACACTTTCCATTTTGAAAGGAATTAAATTTTCTGGCCATATTTATTTATAAAAAAGAAAGCATATGGCCACCAACAAAACTTCAAGAATATTCGTAGCAGCTATATTTGCAATAACTCTGAACTATATATAAGTCATCTTTTAATCATTCTCTGACTAAGTAAATAATGGAATAGTACTTTGCCATGCAAAGGACTGAGAAATTAATGGATGCATCCACATGAATTGTAAAATAATTTTTCGAACTGCAAGAAACCAGACAAGAAAAGTACATGTTGTCCTTTGTACTGTAGGATTTCACCTACACAAGCCACTACAATATACAAATAAATCCTAGATTATTAATTGCCCAGAGAATGTAGGGGTGATGAACAAGAAGGGTGGTTACAAAGAGTCACAAAGAAACTTGTTGGATGGTGTATATATCTATTATCATTGCTGTAGTTTATGGATACACATGCAGATATCACAATGCATCAAGTTGTACATTTTAAGTGTAGACAGTTCATTACATGTCAGTTATAGTTCAGTAACAGTATTTTTAAAATTACCAATTTTGGAGCATTTGTAATGATTTAAGGAGTTAAAATATAACACTCTCACTTCCTTAAATAAAAGTTACTCTATAAAATTTCATATGTGAAGAATGTATGTCCTAAATAATTCTGACAATTGTACATAGTAACTTTATTTTTTTAAATTGTTTTATTGGTACATTTTAGGAATACAACACATTTACATTTCTCATTGGGAACTTGTACCTTTACATAATGCATTTTGGTTCTTATTTTTTCCCCATTCCTAGCTCTCCCTTCACCCCCTCCACCCTTCCCTATTTGAAACGAATTTATTTCCATTTTTTCCATTTCTCATCATTTTTTCCTTTCCCTTCTTTTCCTTCCCCTGCCCCTCCCACTACCCCTGCCCCTTTGGACCTT